>PNEQ01114549.1:9014-40505 GCA_003012365.1 Medauroidea extradentata | reverse complement strand
TAACACAAAATCATGTCAAACACACTGCAACATCATTCCAAGACTTTGTGGCAAAGTCATCCAGAAACGATGCAGCAACGACATTTGGAAACGTGCGGTAAAGACATCTGGAAATGTGCAGCAAAGACATCTAGAGACTCGCAGCAAAGACTTCTCAGCAAAGACATCTTGAAACGTTGCAGCAACGTCTCCCTGCAACATTATATGAACATCCCCCTGCAACATTGCAGGCAGGTTCCCACACAACGTTGTAGCAACGTCCCCATGCAACGTTGTAGCAACGTCCCCACGCAACATTTTAGCAACATCCCCACGCAACGTTTAGCAATGTCCCCACGCAACGTTGTAGCAATGTCCCCACGCAACGTTGTAGTAACTTCCCCACACAACGTTGCAGCAACCTCCCCATGCAACGTTGCAGATTTGTGACATCTGGATGTTGTAGCAACGTTGTGGCAACTTTGTTACAACGTAACGAAACGTTGTGACAACGTTGATTATTTTGGGCGAAACGTTGTAGCAACGTTGCCACAATGTCGCTGTGCTGTATGGGTAGAAACACAAAATGAGGCGTATTTCACTGTAAGTTAAGTAACTTTCACCTACTATAATTATTGATCATATAGCTTAACACGCAAATGTTGATGTCCTAAACCTTGAAACTTTCACGTAGGAATACTTGGAATTGGTACATGTAATTAGCTATACACCATATTTTATATAGGGACTAAATCTATTTTACAGCTTTAATATCGTAAATGTGAATTTAAAGTTTGAGGTGTTTGGCCAACTATTATTATTATTAGAACTTTTTTCTGTTTGGGTGCAGCGGTTCTGCTTGCTGTCTGCAGCATGTTATTTTTTTCTTTTTAAAATATTGCACATTAAAATGTTTGTTCAAAGAAAGTAAGCTACCAGTAGGCCTACTTTACAAATACACTCAGCATAATTTTATGTGGACCTATGAATTTGGAGCTATTCCGGAGCAATTAATATATTAACCAGCATGTTTTAACTATACAATAAAGTAGCAAACGTGAATAAAAAGCAACAATTTTATTGTAAATATAAGAAACGATACTTACATTGCTTCTTCTGAACGAGGCAGCATTATTCAATTTTTACTTCCACTGATGGCTCAAATTCTATTAACAACACCATATTTAGATTCTTCATTCTTTCCATCACGCAATAAACATAAATGTTTCAAGTAACGATGACACAAAACGTAAATTTTTACTATCAAAAAACTCACAAAAGCTAATTCCGGCCCATTAATCACTATTTTGCACACTGGTCCGCACGGAGCGCTGTAATCAGTTTTCGCCAGAAAATACTCCTCCGTTTCCGGTATTATTCTCTACTGTATTTGCTAACATGTCTGTGAGATTCTTTGTGTTGCTTCCGGTGAATTGCCTCCGTCGTATTGCTTTGGAAGTTACAGGTTTGTTAAGTTTTGACATGTGTTTGAATGCATTTAACATTTGCTTCAAAATAACTATACTTGTTGGACACCATATTATTTATAATATTATTAACCATTAAAGGTGACTTATTTAAAGCACGTGGTTATTTTAGGTTAGGATAACTTAAGCCCAGTACACACGGGCATCTTGTACATGAAAGTGAGCATCAAATGTGTACAAGATAGGGAACACCAGCTAGTGTTATAGCTAGTATCCTACCACATTGTTTAGTTCACACCACCAACTTTCGTGTACAATCTGGTGTACACCATTAAAATTTTTAAGGCTGAATTTCAAGTATTTGTTTGTTTAATTGCATCCTTATGATCTTTTCTGCACATGTTGTACAAAGGTATTGGACATGTCAAAGAGTTAACACAATATATAGTTATAACATTAAAAACATATAAGGTTATACATAACATACAGTTAATAATAATAATAATGTAATTAACTCGCAAATGGGCTTCCGCCCGGTGGCAAGTCACCTGCTTCCTCTTAGTTCCCCAGCATTTCCAATGCCATTCTGAACCCACCAACACACCCCTTCGTCACTATGTCCTCACCCAAAACATTCCAATCCCTCAGTCCTCACAAGCATAGACTGTCTCCCCCTCTCGGTCCTCCTCCACACCCTCTGAAGCTTCAAGCCGTTGTCTCTCCTCCCTCTATACAGTCCCCTGGTCAACCTCTCACCCAGCCTGCTCCAACCTCCCCCCCCCCCCATCATACAACATCCTATACATCCTGACCAGTCTCTCTACCTTCCTCCTGTCCTTCAGGGGGCACCACCCCATATCCTTCATCATTAAGGATGGTCTGTAATTCTTTTCATCCTCTCCTACCTGCCCCTGCCTTTTCCACCTATTCATCACCCATCTTGCCGCCCTACGTTGAACCTTCTCCAGCTCGCCCACCTCCACTTCACTACATTTATGTACAAGAATATAATTTGAGGTAATAAGTGCAATACTTATTGCATGTGCATCAAAATAAAGCTTTAAAATGTAAAAATATAATAATTGTCTACAGTTAATTTTATCCAGATGTAAAGTGACATGGTTCACATCAGCAAATATTCCTTTAATAGCATATTTTGTTCAGCTAAGAGAGACATATTCAAAATGCTTCGTATTTGTAAGCCATTTTGTTCAGATACATTCGCACGTGCATAAAAATTGTTTACATACAACTAGTACAAGAAAGATAACGAAAAATAGTACCGTCCCTATCCCGCACTAGCTAGTATAAAAGTCCTTGTATGCTAGTCACTAGTATGCACGGTGGCCATTCACACGATACAAGTTCGCTACAAGTTACGCAGTAGATGTAGAAGGCTCTGCATAATCAATTATAATAGTTATTGATCTTAATATTTAATGTCGTGCGTCGATTGGTAATAAATAATTTGTAATGTATGTTAATCTTGATACGCTAAGCATTTCGTAATCGGCGAGATGTGTGCATGAAAAAAAATTTTTTACTACTCCGTTCATCTTTTATATATTCCGCAGTGTTGTCAACCAGAAAAGAGAACAATCTGCTACTGCTATATAGGCAGTTCAGGATAAAGTGAGCACTCAATAAGCCCTGCTAAAGTTCTATTTCCAGCCAGTTCGTATCTCTCCATCCGTAACTGTGAGAACGGTGAGGGATTGGAATGAATTGGCGAGGGAGGTGGTGGAGGTGAAGGGAGCGAGGGAGTTTAGGAAAAGGTTGATGGGGTCGGAAAATTGAGGGGAAGTAGGTTAGGCAAATCCTTGCCACAGGGCTGAGGCCCAATTGCAAGAAGAAAAATAAAAAAAACGGCTAACGGCTGGAAATATCTAACCTCTCTGGACACGTGTAAGATAGATTGTTCAATCGGTAGGAACCTATATAGTTTTTTTTTTAAAAAAAAGTGTATATTAATTATATAAAATACAGTTGTCGCTTTCGATTGATTTTGTTTCTGCATTGTTGTATTTAAATAGGATATATGGAACTATATTGAGTAATATCGCTGCCAACCATACAAGCAGTAAGAGAACTATTGTCAATGTAGAGTTATATGGAGTGACGGCTAGTGGTATTTTTGGAAGGTTAAATTTTTAGTTCTCACTTTTTCGCGAACTGCTTATAACGTGATTCAGCTACACAGAACACAAATACATTAATATACATGCTAAATAAGACTTTTACCTTATTTATTGATGAAAAATGTTTGTAGTGACATTCTAGTCCTACGTAAAAAAAACGTTAGGTTAGTTTAAGTTAGGTAACCTAACTATACCTAACCTAATGTAAGGTTAGATTTGGTTTGGTTAAACTAACGTTATCTAACTTAACGTCATATTGAGGCATGTAAATGTCGTAGGGGCCTACAAGGCAGTGGGGGTGGAGAGAGGATGCAGGTTGTAGTGACCAGAGTAGAGAGGAGTAATTTAACTGACATAAAAAAGTAGTACTATTCCTAGAATTTGATGGTAAGGGTAAACAACAGGTACATAAAGATATTAAAATAAGTTGGAAAACTGTTAAGTTAATGGTGATTAATTGTTGGAGCATCTACAACAAAATGGAGGCATTCTGGGGAATATTCTAAGGATATGGAGCCAACATAGTGGTGGCTGTAGAAACATGGCTGGATGAAGATGTGCAGGATGGAGAGTTGATGAGAAATGGGCATAGTATGTTTCGAAGAGACAGAAACAGTAGAGGAGGGGGGGGTTGCGAGTGGTTCTGAAAGATGGACTAGAAGGGAATGTGGAATGTGTGGGGGAGGCAGTAGAACTAATTGAGGTAAAAATTCAGGGTTTAGAGAGAATTTTGAGGCTGATTGCAACCTACAGGGGAAAAAGGAGAAATAATTGTGGCACTTTAAGGAAAGGCTAGATCAGATAGGGGAGGAGAGATGTGTAGTGGCAGCAGGTGATCTAATCTTGCCAGGAGTGACATGAGAAGAAGGATGCGAGGGAGAAGGACCAATGACTCTGAGATGGGCATGTTAACTAGTAAATAGGGGATTGTGTCAAGCAGAAGTAGGAACAACAAGACAGGGGACCGGGGGAGATGGCACTTTGTTAGATGTCATGGTTAGACCAGTTGAAGCGGTGGGGAGAAGGAATTAGTGACCACAGAATCCCAGTAGTTGAGATGGCCATGAAACTGATGACAGAGGTTAAAGAGAGGACTAGGGCAGTTAGTTTAAAAAACCAGATCTAACTAAAATAAAGTTATACTTAAAAGAAAATTTTGAGACATGGTCTACGGAGGAAGGAATTGAAGAAATGTGGGCAGGTTTGAAAGAAATTTTAATAAATGCGGTTTGAAAGTTTGTACCAATAAAGAATGTAGGAATGGGAAGAGACCGACCTTATTATGGAAGGGATGTTAGGAGGCTTATACGCAAGTATAGGCAATTGCATGCTAAAACAAAAGGGTAGAAAGCAAAAGTATGAGAGATGAGATGAGGAAATTAGGGAAAGGACTGACACAGAAAATAAAAGAGGTAAAAAGCTTGTATATGGATAAAATGATGGAGGAAGGGCAAAAAGGTAGTTGGCATAAGCTATTTAAGTATGTAAGAAAGGTAAGAGGAAGTGAACAGAAAATACCAACACTAAGAAAGGAAGGGGGGACCAGAATCTGTAAGTGATGAGGAGAAAGCAGAGGTGTTGCAGGAGCAGTACCTAACTGTGTTTGAGAAAAGCAAAGAAGGTAGGTGGGAAAGTAGGGAATTCAGTTTATACAATGATAGATGTAAGATAGAGATGGGGGCACTGAGAAAGGAATTGGGGTGACTCAATGATAGAAAAGCAGAGGGACCAGATGGTATTAGAAATGTAATGTTAAAGATGGGGGAATGTGAGGTGTGCAGATAACTACAGGTACTTTTTAGCAAGTCACTAGAACTTAGTAAGTTGTCACCAGAATGGAAGATGGGTAGTGGTTCCCATTTACAAAGGGGGAGGAGAGAAAATGAAGCCAGGCATTTACAGACCAGTGAGCCTAACATCTAATGTTGGAAAAGTTATGGAGAGACTTGTGAGTGAATAAATATATTGTGAGGGTAATGGACGAGAAGGGGAGTATGGACGGTAGACAACATGGATTCAGAAAGGGGTTCTCATGTGAGACGCAGTTGGCAGTATTGATGGAAGATTAGGGGAGGCTATGGATGGGAGGAAACAGTTAGATTCGTGTTTTGTGGATTTTGAAAAGGCGTTCGACAAGGTGCCACATGTAAAATTAATGATAAAACTGAATGAGTTGTTGGAGGATAAGATGGTGGTAAACTGGGTGGGAGAGTATCGATACACACTCTCAGATGAAGGCAGGGTAACATCAGTATGCGGTGGCGGTCTGGGACCCGTGCATGGGAAGGGAATTGGTAGAGATGGATAAGGTGCAGAGAAGGGCTGCTAGGTGGGTCACAAATAAGTGGACACAGGGGGAGAGAGAGGAGAATTTCAGATCATCAGTAATGGTGAGAGGACTGGGGTGGGGCACACTGCAGGAGAGGAGGAGAGTGGAGCGGCTGTTAAGGATGTTTAAGGGGGTGAGGGGGGTGGTTGGGTGGGTGGGCACAACTGGGTGAGAAGATACAGAGAGGTTTATTCAGGGAAAGGGGTGATCATGAGTGGAAGATACATAGGGTGGGGAAGAGGACAGAGAGAGGAAAAAACACTATGATGGTGTGAACGGTGAAGGATTGGAATGAAATGGCGAGGGATGTGGTTGAGGTGACGGGAGCGAGGGAGTTTAGGAAAAGGTTGATAGGGTTGGAAAATTGAGAAGAGGTAGATTAAGCAAATCCTTGCCACAGGGCTGAGGCCCAATTGCAAGAAGAAAAATAAAATTTAAAAAAAATTTTAAATGTTATCTAATTTAAACTAACCTAAACTAATATAAACTAACCTAACAAAATTTTTTTACGTAAGACTACTTAGAACGTCACTAGAAACACTTACAATTAATAAACTATATGTTTAAAATCAATAGTTTGGCCGGTACACGACGAGTTGCTAAACTTGATATTTACCGAACATTAATCTTCATTTGGTTTTCCTTAGTCCATGACCACACACAGCCTATCAATAGCTGCTTGCAAGTTGTTTTCACTGCTTACCCCTGTGTACAGCACAGTCATCTGCAAACAATCTTATTTTTCCCATAATCCTGAGTTCCATGTCTTTCACTATTATGGTGAATAACAGAGGACCCAACACACTTCCCTGCGACACTCCTAATGTCACCTCTCGCTCCTCTGACATTGCCTCCACTACTTTCACTCTCTGCCTACACCTACTGACGAAGTCCCCTATCCATTTCACCAAAGACTTGTCCTAAAGCAGCTCGTCTAACGTGTCCAACTTCCCATGAGACACCTTTGTCAAATGCCTTTTCAATGTCTACGAAGCAGGCATATTCCTGCTTCCCCCCATCAACTGTCTGCGCTATATCCTCCAACAAACCTGTCCGCTGAGTCTCACATGAGTAACCCTTTCTAAAACCATGTTCGTACTCCTGTTGCCAATTCTTCTCGTTGATAACGTTTACCATGTATTGCACTACCAATCTCTCCATTACCTTCCCTGTACTCGATGTGAGACTCACAGGCCTGTAACTGCCAGGCTTCCCTTTATCCTCCCCTTGTTTGTATATAGGAACAACTGATGCCTCTTTCCATTCCAGCTGCAACTTTACCTGCTCTAATGATTTCCCAAACAACTCTACTAGATATCTAGCCATCTTTACCCCACCAAACTTAAGTGCTTCATTCGCAATACCATCTGGTCCAGCTGCCTTATTATTTAACTCCTTTAATAGGCCTACTGCTGTTATTTTCCGTTCACAGATTTTAAACTTATGCAACCCGGGGACACATCATCCTTGTTCCACTACTTCTTTACTTTGAAGACAGACAAATACTGATTTTGTAGCTTTTTTGCCTTATCTTCGTTATTTGTAGCTGTCCGGCCATCCTCGTCTTTCAATTGTGGAATTTCCTCTCCTTCGCCCCTTACTTGCTTAAGATAACTAAACAATCTTCTCCATTCCTTGCTCTTCCCTCCCTCCATATCTGTGGAGGGCTAAGTACAGACCTTTATTTATCCAGAAACAAATTCTTACTGTAATCAATTTTTTGTATATGTATGTATGTTGAAGATAATTTGAATAGATATTTTAAAGGTAATGATATTCACTGTCATAATACTCGTTTCAGTTATTTATTAAACAAAGCTCAAGTTTGTCTATCCAAGACGCAAAATAATTTTGAATACATGTCTTTGTGTCTGCTTAATAAACTTGATCTCAGAGTTTTTACTGTTAATATGCACAAATTTAAAACCACAGAGTTTAGATGACTAGTCAAAACTCGTTTTATAATTTAGATGACTATTTTAACTGCACCATTGATTTGGTCTTTTGATGCTTTTGTATTAATGTTGGTTGTGTACCATGCTTGATGTCTTATATTAATGTTTGTTTTTGTATCATACTTGATGTCTTGTATCAATGTTTGTTTTTTGTTTATTACTCATGTACCTGACAATGTCAGTTGTTCTTTGGGCCTAAAGACAATTAACTATTCAGTTACATAAATAATCATTTTTTGGTAGCTTGATTTTACTTTCTAGTTCCCTGCCCATCTGCTTTGTACATTCCCTGGCTCCTGCCATACCACCGCCTTTACACTTTACATGCTTTTGCCTACATTTTCTCTTCAAACGTTGAATCTCCTGCCCATAATATGGTGGATTACCTGTGGATCTTATCCGTCTTTGTGAGATATATTATACTATTTCTTCCACTATTCTCCTAAAGCCTCGTCCTCTACACTTTCCTCCATAGCCCACTTCTCAAACCCATTTCTCAGGAAACTTTCAGCTCCCAACCTGTTCCTACACCCATATTGCCAAACCACCTTCTCTTTGGTTTGCTCTACCTTGTTCCTCCCTAGTCCTATTTCTACAATAGGTGTGTCATGGTTACTGATTCCATCTAACACTACTGCACTAACTATAGCACTCCCTGGGCTTTTCACCTGGTTGGAGTTTCCACTGCCTTTACTAACCCTCTGTTGGCTAACTGTGATGCCATTCTCTGCATCATACTACCCACCCTTCCAAACCCTCAGTCTATTGAACTCCTGACATATTTAGTTCTCCTGCTACAATAACCCACTACCTATCCTTCATCATTTTGACTCTCTCCCTGACCACCTCAAGTGCCTGTTCCCCCTGTCCTGCTGCTAGCAGTGTGATTCTCCTTTATCACTCCCGCATATTTTAATTTCCATAACCTCGACTTCATTACTAATCCATTCCACTGAGCCTTTCAGTTCCTCTCATAGGCATACCATTATTCCACTCTCTCTCTCTTATCCCAGTCTGTTCTATATACATATACAGTAGATTATTTGCCCTGCCTACATTTGCTATCATGCTGATTTTTATTTTCCATACCTTTTAACTCCTCTCCACCACCACCCTCTAAACTACCTTCCCCGTGTTCATCCTTGTCAGTATGAGATTGCTATTTACCTCCTTGCCCTCTCCAAACAGCCAGAAGTGTGTCTACTTACCAATTCCCCCAGAATCCACTTTCCTCGTTCTGTCAGGTGCACCTGATCCCTTCCTACGTAGTCCTGACCCACCCATTTTCTACTGTCTACAAATGTAGCCTGCAAGTCTCTACACACACACACTCTCGTAGACTTCATTAACTGCCGCAGCCTTCATGTAATTAATCCCTCTTCTCACTAGCACCCCACTAACCACTACTCTGGCTAAGGGGAACTTCGCCTTCACCTTGCACACTAATCCTCTGATGTCCTCCTCAACCTCTTTCCTTACCTCCTTACCAGCTAGATCTTTTCCCCCAACATTCACAACAACTTTGGCTATGTTGTTTCCCTTCATACTGCTGACCCTTTCTTTCAAGTACCTAATTTCGGCACCCCCAAAAGCAGCTTTATACACACTCCCTCTCCTCACTCCCTGCAGTTCTACCCTCTTCACAATAGAACTACCCAGGAAAACCACCTCTGGTTCCTGTCTTAAGTACTGTCCCCTTTTTAGTTTCCCTGTCAGCTACCTGCCTACCTTTTTATTTTATTTCTTATTCCGTGGAGCCCCTTGTATGGCTAGAGCCACAGGGCTATGGAACACTTCAAGATATTTACATTGAGTAGGTTATACATACAAGATACGCAGACATTAAAGATTATGTGTTCAGTAATGCATTACAAATAATGCATGAGGTAGTTAATATCATACAAATATTTACATGAGAATTATAACAAACATTACTATATAACAGTAAAATCAACACATGTCATACACACTAGCATAGTGCATGGACAATTAATATCAAAGAAATGGTTACACGTGAATTGTAAAAATCTTTACTATGTTGTAGTAAAACTAAAACACATGTTTTTACACACTAGTGAACTTCACGTTTATTAGGGCCGGTTTGGTCACAATAGTTTTTTACATGATAAACAGAGTTAAAAGTTAAATTAACTGAGATTTTCCTTGTACTGCATCCCACCACACACAAACTTTGATTAAATTAAGCTAACTACAGTTTAAACTTAAATGCCCATTCTTGGCCGTTCAACTTCTTAAACTCATTTTATGTGTAACAAAATGGTAGCGTGAAATTAACACGTGTGTAGTTTTTGACAAATGTTTGCTTAATTCTAATAGTCCTTTACAACTGAGGTTTTTTGAAGTATTATTATGGCAGTGCTGGAGTAATTCGATATGTGATGAGCAGGATTTTAAATGGTAAAGTTTGAAGACCACAATGATGGATTCGTGGAAATTGAAACATTTTTTAAATAAATTTTAGCCTAAAGATGTTTATTTTGTGATGCATTTTCGCCTGTCTAAAAGGTTATCACATAGTGTTATAAATCCAACACTACAACATAACGGTGTTTCCATCATACATTTTCAGTATAATGTCTGTTTCTTTGTCGTAGCCTTTTGATAAAATTTATATGTTAGCATGGACACAATAGCAGCAGAGCCAACATAAAGTTCCTACCTAACAGAATTAAGGGGGATTTACAACGATCTGTCGCGTCCGCCCGTCATCCGTCCGTCCGCCAGTTTTTTGGCCTGTTCCGTCCTTCAGAAATACTAGCGATTTACAAAAACCTGTCATCCATCCGTCGTTAATCCTTTAATTTGCAATGCTACCAATGTACAAACAGAAAACTTCTGTGGAATATAAAAAAATCCCTTAAATATATTATTTACTTTTACAGATTTTTACTCAATCTATATCTACTTATAATTGCAAACACTGTTCTTCGTCACAAAGAAATTTAACAAGTGTGAGTATTCACTAATTAAATTACTTAAGCATTATGTAAAAAATAATTTCGGTTGGTGTTTTAATTTTCCCCGGATGCCAAAACTATCACTATCGTATTAGAAAATTTAATTTACAGTGTCATCTAATAAATATAAAAAAATTCACAGCCTTCTTATTAAATTAAACAGTTAAAACGATTGTCGCCATCTTTAGAAGGCTGTAATTTCACCCATCTGTCCGTCAGAAGTTAAAGCTTGGCAAGCTTTCGACGGATGGACGGATAGAATTATTCCAGACACCTGATTGGCTGGAAGTCACGTGATCGACGGACGGACGCGACGGATCGTTGTAAATCCTGCTTTACGCATACGAAGGTGGTTGTGTAATAAAGAAATTCACTGATTAACATATTTATTATTGCGCATCTGTGTGTCGTCATTTGTCAATACATCAATTGCATAGAATACAGAGTATGAATAGTACCCATAGAGTAAACAGAAATATCTGTAGCTAGTCTAAGCTATACTAAACTAATTCAATTCTTAACACTGCCAATATTAATCTGTCATTTAAATCTTGTGTAAGCCAATGTAATGTAGTCTCAAATTGCAAGACCTTATATCTTGTTGATTTCAATACCTTAGTGTAAACGACTACTTAAATGTAAAAGGATGCGTACTCTCTCAATTTGTATTACACATAACAATGTATTAAATACATATTAAATTACAAATGCATCCGATGTAACCTCAACTTTCTCAACACGCTCCACATTTATTTAAGTTTAGAAATCCATAGACAAGCACAGAATACTCAAAGATAATGAGTCAAAAACTCATAGATTAGTAGGTGAATCTTGGCCACCGCCTTGTTGATACATACAATTCTGCAAAAGTTAAGCACTTAACTTCGCTTAACTAAACCCAGTTAGTTAACTGAATTATTTGCATGGTGAAACGAAAAGTTCTTAACTTCGCTTAGTTAAACAGAGTTAAATGAAATAGAGGTGAAACTGGCCCTTAGAGGTAAATAAGAATAGGGTTGTAATCTAGAATTATAGTTTAGCTGAAGCAACAATAAGAAAAGTAGGCCTACATCATTTAAGGCTTTGCAGAAAATTCTCAATTTCCTGAATACTGTAGAAATATTGATTATTAAGATACTTTTTTATTAGTTTAACAAATGTTTTACTGTCCTTTATAAATAAAACATGTTTTGGTGGACAGATGTATATTTTAAGGCCTGTATAAAATATACTTTTTCCAAACTAAGAACTGGTGTGCTGTACTGATTTAAGTTTGTGAGAATTTCGAGTAACGGTGGCTATGGGAGTCTTTGTTTTTAGAATAGTGATTAAGGTTGTTATTCATAAATTTCAGTGTATGTAATGCATATTCAGTGTATAATGTAATTTGGTGGATTTTAAAAAGAGGCCTACAGGAGGTTCTATTTTTAATATAAAAATAATGTGTATTGCTTTTTTTGCAATACGAATATGTTAGCACTGTTCGTTGAAATGCCCCAAAATTCAATGCCATAAGTCATAGTGGAGTGAAAGTATGCGTAGTATACAGGTATGTCATTTTGGGTGTTTTTGTATGTATTGTTAATTTTAGGGCCCTCAGTAGATAGCAAGTGGAAGATAGTTTGTTATCTAGTTTATGAATATTTTCTGTCCAGTTTAATCTTGTTTACGTGTAGTCCTAAGATTTTTACTTTTGCTGATTCTTCTATAGTTAAATTGTTGTTCATTTGTTGGATAAGCTCGTTTAGTCTATTTTGTCTATTAAACTGTATAAATTGTGTATTGTCAACGTTCAGTACTAAGCTGTTATTTTGGAACCAGGTTTCCAAAGCTGTTAGCATAATGTCAGAAATGTTTTTTGGTGTTATAATGTCCTTTGACCTCAGTAGAACACTGGTATCATCTGCGAATAATGTTAGGTTTCCAGTGTTTACACTTGTTGGTAGGTCGTATATTATATATATAAGGAATAATAGTGGCCCTAAGATACTTACCTGTGGAACTCCGGATCGTACAGTTTTCCATTCTGATATTGTTTTTGTTTACTTAGAAATTTCCAGTACACGTTCTAATATAAACTTTTTTTTATCTTATTTGCTTTAATATATTTTGTAATACAAAAACATGGTAATAATTACATTGCAGAAGAAATATTTATCAAATTTACCAGCAGAAAAGTACGTTGTTCAAAGACGTGCACACATTTTAAATACAATAACTATTTTCTAGAAGTCATGTCACATATTGAGTCCCCATTGATGCAGTTTGCATAAATAGTTGTTTACCATCATAAATCATCATTCTTGGAGAAAAGAATTGAAACTGTGCTGTTATTTTTACTTAACACACAGAAAAACCAAAAACCTTTGCAGAATAACCGCATCTTAAAATTACTCTCTCCTATTTTTTCTCTCTTAAGTGACAATACATATTTGCCGATGCTAAACAGTCTATTTACTGGTGTACTCTGACGTCAAAGAAGCATTATGCTTCAATAAGCGGCTTTAACATTGGGATAGTGGCTTAGCATTTTAATGTTGAATTCAAAGATCAAAATACATGAATTATTTGTTCTAAAACTGGGTAAGAAGAGGAAACTGAATGAAAAAAAGTTTCTTCATTAGTTGGGGTCACGTTTTGAAGTGCTATATTTAAACATTTATCTAATTCGCCTAAGTTATATCTTTGCATGCAGTGATTAGCAATTTGTTTTTCTTTCTCATCCAACCATGAAAACTTTAGTTTCGGAATGAGCCCAGCTGCTCCATTGCCAAACTCAGCAGCTTACAGCCAACATACAATATGCACTTAACACACGTATTCTGTCGACTGTGTACCTGAAAGTTCGAAGTAATATTTAAAATTATAAAATAGAAACATATATTTATGGGTTCTTGATTCAGTCGATGTAACAGTGCATGGTGACGCCATTTTATAAGATGCCTAGAGCAATCACTAGCCATAGAAGTATAGCCTATTGACGTTAAATAAATATTTTAAGATTTAAATATGGCGTCCAGTGTTCTACTGTAATCCAAACAGAATAGCTGCAGTTTATGCACAATATTGTGTATCAATTTACGCCATTACTGAATATTTATTTTTGTAGGCAGATTGAGTTGCAGTTGCTGTCTTTGGCGGCCTGTTTGATGAAACTTGCAGCTATGTCAGGAATGTTAGCATCATTATTGCAGGCTTCAGTGCAGGTTTCATTAATCCCAGTTGTTAAATTATCTGGGATTTGTTTAACTGCTACATCTTCAGATTCCTGACTTTCTGTTGTCACACAATTTGTTAATGTTCTGAAAGAAAATAGTATGAACACAATAGTAAAATACCTACTTCAAAATTCAGTATGAAAATTGTGTGGTTTTACATACATGGCAGCAGTGTCTCTACCACAGTTTGTGACAGATATTTTCCCAATAAATAAACTGTGCATAAGAGTAAATTTTGTGTAAAGTAACAAGTTTACTGACATAATTTACTTCAACTTATTGGAGTTTGACAATTTACTTAACAATTGTATGAAAACCATAGGAGTAAGTGTATGCAGTAATTACAACTGTTTAGAAAAATAGTTTCCTTAAAAAGCCACGTGTTAATTATTAAGTTGTTATGGCAGGAATGTGCATAACAATGTTAATACAAACAACCAAGGTCTTAAAATGGACTTTTATGTATTAATTTGGTCAAGAAAAATTCAATTAGCAGAAACAACACGATGGCCTTATTGCGTCCATATAGGCTACAATAACACCCTGTACTTAAATAATTTTAAAATTTGATTTACATACATTATTAGAAAATGCACATCTGTTATAAAAGGTGCTTCTAAAGTTTTCAGGAAAGAAATATTTTGAGCAGGGCGGATGATAAAGGAAAGTTGCAGATTTTCAGAACCATTCTACATGGCAAACCCAGTTTGTAGAATAACGTCTAGAGGGTAAAATTTTAATTTCCAGAAAATGAATATTAATATAAAAATATCTAAAGGTTTATGATTAATATTTCAAAACATTATTTAATTTAAATTTAATTATTCTAGGAAAGTTGACTGACCTAATCAGTAATTCCAACCTGTGGTACTAATTTTTTAAAATGCTAGTTGGCGTTATTGCACCCAAGAATACTGTCAATGCATCCAAAAAGACTGGCGTTATTGTAGCTATGGCGTTATTTCATCCAGCTACCCTATAATTTTTACTCCCTATACTTAAAATGTCTTATCACTGCGTAGGCCTATATATATTTGTTATTCTCCATACGACACGTTTTTACATTTTATTATTGAAATGTCAATCATCATACAGTGCAGTATTATTATTATTATTATTATTATTATTATCATCCATACATATAATACATCCTATACATTAAAACTGCATTTTCATCCAACCCCCTTACCCCCCAAAAAAATTCTGGTTGCGCACCTGAACTGCCCGCTGTTGTAATCAAACCTATATAATTACCATTCCAAACATTTTTGTTGGTGTATAATTTTTATGGTTAAATCTTCCAATACAGTTTAGCAAGCGTACAGAATGATGTGATACAATGTACATATAGGTGGTTCGGAATAAAGTGAGCACTAGAAAAAGCCCTAATAAAGTTCTATTTTCGGTCAATTCATATCTTTCCGCACGTAACAGCTAACAACGGGAAATGTCTGACCTCCATGGACGTGTCACTTGATGCTTGCGCGTGTAAGATAAATTACGAAGTCAGTATGAATCGATACTGTTTGATAAAACAAAGTTTATTAATTATATGAAATACAATTATGTCGAGTTCATTTGTTTTTGATTCTGTATTACTGTATTTAAATAGTAAAATACATGGAACTATTTTCCGTAATTTTGCTGCCAACCATACAAGCAGTAATGCAACTAGAGTTAATGCAGAATTAAATGCAGTAATGGCTAGTGATATTTTTCAAAGGTTACATATTTAGTGCTCACTTTATCTCGAACAACCTATACATATGCACATACTATATCTAGTTTTGAAAACAACACCTACAAAATATTAAATAATTAAACATTTGCAAGTGTACTGAAACATATAATTTTATTAATTTGTGATTAAAAATATCAGAATTTGTTTTTTACTCTTTCACTTTGCACATGAAGTAAGAATATCATGCGTTCTTCCAGGTACCATTTTTAACTTTTTTGATGCGGTGGATCCTGTGGGCAGTTTTTTGCTCCTTTTACGCCTCATAAACGTATCCCGAATATTTTTCCAGCGGGTTTTACACTCAACTGAAACAAACATAACAGTATGCATATATGATGCAATATTTCCTACACAGCATGTTTTCCAATTAGAAAATAATATATGTTAACAGTATAGCGAAACTTATTACGTATTCTTTCACAAGATTACAAAAAACATGCAAGTTGAACAGAATGTTTGTGGAATACTTTTAAAAACCTAGAGGGTGGGTTCCTTACACCAAAACAAGGAAAATAATACCATAAAACGCAGCTTCAAATATCCTTAGTTATTGAGTTATGATTGAAAAGATGGTTCAATATGTTGCAAGGTACTTTGTTGTATAAACAGTAGAACTAATTAAATTAATGTTGTTAGATGATTTGTGTTTTTTCATTATTGATCACAAACACTAATGATCTACTATGAATCTGTATCTATATGGGCTTTCTTCCTCTTTTGCTGCAAGAATCTCAGCCTCGAAGTTTGTTTTAAAGTATTTCAGGCAAACCTGTATGTTTATACTTTTGTTTCGGGTTCCTTGCGACCGGTGAAAGCTATGCATCTTTGGCATTAACGTTTCGCATATCACTAAGCTACATAAGTCGAATTGTGAAAGAAGTGTTAATAATATGCAGTGAACAACTTCACTTCAATTTTCATGCTGACTCTAACCGAAGAACACCTTTTTGCAACAGCCAAGGAATTCAAAGATAAGTGGAATTTTTCAAACTGTGTTTTGGCTGCGGATGGCAAATGCGTCAGGATATTTTGCCATGGAAGAAGTGGTTCTCTATTTTATAACTATAAATATTTTTTCTCTACAGTACTACTACAAATTTGTAATGACCAATATTGGTTCGTATGGCAAAGAGGTTGATAAAGGTATTATTGAAAAATCTGACATAGGTAAGCTGATTAGAGATGAGTAATTTTTTCTCCTCCTCGGTCCCCTGGCGAAAATTGTGTTTTACCACACGTTGTAGGAGATAAAACATTCAAGCTGTCAACACATGTCATGAAACCTTACTCAAGAAGTGATTTTCGCAAAAACAATAAGAATGCTATTTTTAACAATCAGCTTTCACATGAGAGAAGGGTCTCAGAAGACGTGTTTGCTCTCTCCGAGCTAAGTTTTTTGTATCTTCTATACACCGATAGCTGTTGATCCGAAGGTTTCTGACTGTTTAATAATGACTGCTTGTTGTCTTCATGATATGCTGCTCTGAGATGCTTTCCTTGAAGAAAACAACGCAAGTTATTTTTCCCTTTCAAATGCAGAAAAACTACCAACAGAAAATTTAAGACCTTTAGTGGCTAGGGGTGGCTATGATAATATTGAAGGGTTTGCAGTAAGGGAACATTTCATTGATTACTTCACAGGTAGAACTTGAATCATTACCGCAGCAAATAACATAGTTATTTACAACAATGTCAAACTCTATCTATTATATGATATAAATGTAACAATAAAATAGTTCTATTACGATTCTACTATAAACAGAATTGAATATTTTTTTTTGTAATAATCTTACATAATGTACTGTGTGTATTATACGCACTATTAAATTATCATTTTGAACTCAATATTTTACTTGCCTGGTACTTTCAGATACGTCACAATTTCCACCCATGCATTATCCCTCACGTTTGCATCTTTGTACAGTTCATGTTGGGGACTGTACAAGCTTGGGTGTCCGCACTAATTCAATTAGTACCGCATCATCCATTTCACCACAACAAAATACGAGTCAACAATGCAAATGCTTCGACCAGCGCAGCTGGACTGCTCATGACAGCAGTTGTGTCATCCGGCTCCAGCCGCCCCACTAGAGTAGCTACAGCCGCCCCACTAGAGTAGCTACAGCTGCGTGGCTACAGACGCCCCATTCGTATGGCTTCCATTTGTTTATATTCGAAGCAGTCATGCGCGGCTGTAGCCGCACAGTTGGAGTTGCTTGAGTCGTCGCATAGGAATTACACCTTTAGTGTCCATCTATAACTGATATTACTGCAATTACTGGCAAGTGCTTTGTGGCAGTAATCAAGATGCACTGATTGTAATTTGTGTGTCACAAATTGGTTATTGTAGTTTTTAGTGAGGAGTGAGGGAAGAGTTTTGTCAGCTCTTACCATCTAGATCTCAAGCGCTGGTGAGGGTGACATGTTGTATGGAGCAGCGGCAGAAAGAAGGGGAGGGTGAAGCAGAAGATCCCCAAGAAAACCTGTGACCAGCAACATTGTCCAGCACTATTTCCACATATGTAAAATCATGTGCCTAGCCCCACCGGGAACCAGAACCTGATCGCCTTGACATGTGGGGTGTGGGGAGATTTTCGTTAGCCAATATTGTCTCACTGTCATAGCCATGCAGTTAGCGAGTGGTAATGCATGGTTGGGAAATTTAGTTTTATGAAATTATCTACCAGATCAAAAAAATGTAGCCTACGTAGTAGATTCAACTATAAGATAAAGTTTAATCAGCAAGTAATAATAAATTGTACGCTTACAATATGGGGCTTTCCCCCCCACATTTATGAATAGTGACACATTTTGTTATTAATATTTGCAGTTGAAGCTTATTTGTAATTAAATAGTAATTTTTTTAGGCTCTGTAAAACAATGGTTTTTGACATTTGTGTACATGTACCTTGGGTAAATTATTGTAAAGTGACTTTTTTGCTCCACTTTTTTTGAGAGAGAATTACTGTAATTACTTTTATTTGATAAGTTTGGATTGTACATCAGTTCAATATTTTCACCAGGTGTACTCAGGTCTACCCTGCTCTGGAGTAGATAGCAACAAGCTGACAAAAAATAGGAAAGCACGGGTAAATACCACGTGCACATAAAATAATATATATTGGAAAGTGTTAGAGTGCATGTTCGCAAAATATGTAGTATTTGTCAGATGTGAAGTTTATCAATTAAAAATGTTGCCAGATAATGTAATTTAGGTATGGAATAAATTATAAAATTATTAAACGTTTGGCTTTCTAAGCATCTAAATTTTTGATACTTAAAATTTAGTTGCATATAGTAAACTCTTTATTAACGCAAAAAGCAGTGGTTATGTGTCGGAACTTAACCTTTCAATTCCTTTGCTTTTTAAATTTTTGGAACTTAATATATATCTTTATTCTCCGAGAATACAGGATTTTATTATTTGGAATTTATGTAGGCAAACATATTTTATAACTTTTAACAGAAATGAACCTCTTATTATTTATTACAAATATATGATTCTACTTACAAAATTCTCTGGCACAGTAATATTTTCTATAAATGATAGGTTTGTCTTAAAATAGAAGTCCGCCTCATTACTCATTTACGAATGGTCACTAACTAGCATTTTTGTACAACAGTATACATTAGTAGTACGCAATTGTAATGTCATAAATGTATATTGTACCAGTACGAAAGGATATTCTGCAGCGTCCGAGCGTGGTATTATAATATTCTAGGTTATCCAGACTTGAGACAGAAATACCTATTTAACTCTTGCAGATTTGTCAAATTCTGTAGACCGTCAACATACTACTATTCAAATTTATGACTGCTCGGAAAATCCATAAAAAATATCCATCGACTGAGTAGAGCCAATCACATGACAATTACGACCAAGTAGAATGCTTACTGTATTTTCATAAAGAGTTTTTATAATTAGCATTGATTTTCAATTGTCTATGGCATTGACCTTTCCAGTTGAGGTAGATAATCAGGAGTTGATTATAAGCCTTTAGTAAAACAATGATTGAGGCTGGATTGTATAAAATTGTTGATGTTGTATTTTGTAGCATGGCCCCGAGGTACGAAATAGCGGTGGGTCTACACAAGGGCCACAGGACCACTAAGATACGTATCAGCAAGAGCAAGAATGTGCAAGATCGTAAGCATACAATCAGGCCAGCAAGGATGAAGGGTGTAAGTTATAACATCTGTAATGTTAAGTAATTCACTTAGTTTACGGGTCATTGAACAATACTTTTGGTAGTCTATAAGGAAAAAATAGTTTAATATAGGCTGTGTTTTTTGATACCAAATGTAAACAAATAAATTGCATCATTACAGTCCTGAAAACTTTTAAAATTTAATTGTTGAAGAAAGGTCCAAATGAGTCACAAAATGATATTGTTTCATACCTACCAACTTCAGTTTTGCTCATAAAATTTACGGATTTGACGCAGTGTTTGCATTTTTACAGGAAAGGGCAGAAATTTTATGATTTTTGAAAAATTAATTTTTATTCTCGGAAAATTTTATTTTATTTTTTATGGAGCTACCATAGATTTTAATGGCAGAGACATGTCACAATCGGCAGAAAAATAATATTTTTAAATGAGTGGTAAACTTAAAAAGACTTACTTTCAGGTGTTTAGGAACAAATATACATAATTTCTGTGTGGTAAAGTTTGTTACAAGTTCTGATTTTGGAGTTACAAAAGCAGAATCCATCTCAAGTCTTTTTTTATGAACACACTGTTCTAACTATTGTGGAGGACCATGCTGGGCCATTGTCCAGAAAAATGTTTCCGTATTCACATGTGGCAAAAAAAATATGTGTGCAGGTGTAGACTACTGCAGTTATCCATGAAATGGCACAACTGGAAACAAAGTGTGTTAGTGTTTACAAAGTTGGCTGTTTTCTGTTGCCACAGATGGCAGCTAAAATTCAAATGCAAAAACCTTCCCAATTGTTACTGTCTGGGATGAGCTGCAGCAGAAAATAGTACCTAAGTACTTTTCGTTCTGTATCTGTTTTAGGTGATTCAACAGGAAGAAATATTGGAAACCTAATACTTGCATAATTTGAGCATTTATAAGTACCTGTTGATTACTGGTGTGACATATGATGTAATTTCACACATTTTAATGATTTTGAAATGCATTGGGAATAAAATTAACGTAGTGTTTAAAGCCCTGAAGTTATGTACATATTAAGATTGACAGTATGGTTATTCTGTGCCACCATGAGTCGTAAAATATAATTAATGGTTTTATTCAAAATTGTAATGATTATTGTTGTAATACTGTTTAAATGTTGATTAATATTTATTTGTGAATTGTTTGCACTGTAATTTTGTTTAGTTATAATTTGTGGGTTTGAGATGAGGAATTTTGTAATCCTTGTGTTAAAGTGTGATGACAAGAGAGTTAGTGTGTAAGTTGTGGTATTAGGGGTTTACAACTGTTCCAGTCAAGGATTATCTGTTTCCTACAAACTATTTGTAATAAATAAACACCAACAAGTCATACCTTGATAGTTACGTAAGTTTACACTGCATAGCTTTTGAGGCTGATAGTACTTTTGTTACTTTCTGTTACCATGTAGTTTATAAAAATTTGCTAATTGTACACCTGTTTTCATTGTTTAATGTAACAGTAGCCCATTAAACTAATCACATTGTAGCAAAGATCTTTATATATAGGCTACTTTAAATTTATTTCATAATTCAGAGTATTGAAATTTTAATTTTTGTGTGAATAAATTTGCTTTGGTGAGATATCATTAGTAATTAATTGAAAATTGCATTGTCGAAAATATGCTATAATCTATGTCATTTAAAAGTTTTACTGTGAGAAGCTTGAAAAGTTGGCAGGAATGTGATTTTATTCAGACTGCGTCCATCTATTCAACTAAGGGTTTTCCCCCAGTGAACAATGTGGAATATTTTGGGGAGAAAAATTGAAAATGAATGTTACCATAAATGTTATACAGGATGTCCTGTGAGGAAATAGCAGTATTCTGGGAGGTAATACTACCGGTCATTGTGATGATCAAAAAAGTACACATGAACATGGGGTTAATATGGGATGATTGTCGATAGCCCAATTTGAATGTAAAGATTTTCTGTTATTGTTGTACTGTTCAAAAATTTTAACTTTCATACCAAAAACATCTGTAATTCTCACTTCAAGAAAAGAAATACAGTATTTACACCTTGCATCTTAATAGTCTCCATTTTTATTTCTCCAACATTAAAAAAAACTCAACTACTCTTGACAATAGACATCAAAAAAATGCACACAATAGTCGTAAAACAAAAAAAAATCTTTAAAAAAAAAGTGTAACAACCAACCTCAGAATAATTCAATGTTTACATACAGCTTTAAAAAAAGTGGGAGTGAAAAAGATAATCATTCCAACACCCCCTTCTTTTTCACTTTATTTTTGGTTCTTTCATCCCTCAATAACAATGTTCTATTCTAATGCTGTGGTCTTATATAAATGTTGTACATTTACATTTTATACATTCTTAGTGAGTAAATCTGCAGCGTTGTCCTCTGAAGCATCATGTACATGCTTAATATATTGGCTGCTCTCTATAAACTGAACACTCAGCAAAACTTGTAATTAATTAAAAATATGTTTTATTGGGCCAATATATGTTCACTTTTGAGTGTGTTGAAATGGTTACATGGAAGTTTTCATATAGTAAAGATAACTGCAAAATGACCCAATGAAAATTTATTCAGTGCTGGCTCTTGAACAACCTATACATTTTCTATTCTCTGCATACATGATACATGATATCAATGTGAGCATTCTGCCACATTATTATTTTTGCTTAGTTAAATTGCACCTGCATTATCAGCAAAGATAACTCATTTGGTACACATGAACTATCCCATCCCTAGTTCCAATAGCAACTGTCTCATCTACATTACTTCCCTTGAAACTTCAGCCATGGCTATGTACTCTGCCTCCATGGTTGATCTAGCTATGCAGTTCTGTTTCTTGCTATTCCTTGATTCAGCATGCTCTCCCTAGTCTGAATGACAATATACTATTATCCTCTTCTTACTACCATTGAAGCGTTACTTCAGATCCTAGTACCCTTAAGGCAGGGGTCCGCAACATGTCGATTGCGAATCTACCAGTAGATGTTGAGAATACATTTACTAGGGCACGAGCATTATTGAAAATCCACAAATTTTGCCACAATTTAATTAACACTGCAAGTCTTCATGAAAGCGTAAATAATCGAGAATTGGCCTAACCTCCAAAAAAACTCATCGTTCATGAAAGAAACAGACCATCCACAAAAAATAAGTGTTAAGCTCTTGCCATCATTGCAAAAAAGAAAAATTGGTGTTAGTTTAGATAATGGGCTTTATTACATACCGAAACAACAAACATAGCATTCTACTCATCAGTGCAGCCATCTTGATTCTCATCTGTTAGCCAATGTCATGGATACGTTACTACATTTATACGTTTGTTATGTGGAATAATATAGCATTTTTGTAAATTATTTATGGTTGATAACCTAAAAACATCAAGTGACTAAGTAATAGTATTTTGCTGTGAGGTTTATTTAAACTAATTGCAGTGTAAATAATAGTCTATTGAGGTGTATGGATATGACATTTGCGAATAAACACTGTTATTTTTGTAAAACCAGAATCTTGAAATTGCATATCATAGCTATAATTGTGCTCACAGCCGTTTATATATAACTTGTAGTGCCGCAGAACTGCGTGTGACAATTGTTTTCTGAATTTCACATGACATTTATTGGCCTTGTAACCACATTTAGTATGGTTAAAATTCCTCCCAGGTTTCACACCGAGCAAGTGGAGAGTTTTTTCAATGTTTATGTTATTTTCAGTGTTTAATTTGGAAACCAACAAGTTTATTTTAAATTAATTATTTTCATAATTTTATCATTGCGCACACACACATACATAAGTACATTTGTGTGTGTTCATATACAGCAGAACCCCGATTTAACAAAATGCCACGGGACCTGAAAATGTTTACTCTAAATCAGTGTTACATTAAATCCGACTTCATATTTTTTTACCCCCCCCCCCACCCAAGTTAAATCCTCGGGCTGGTTTCGTCATAATTTAAGGTAATTTTAAAAGTCTATTAGCTGAAAACAGTAACAAAACACATTTACCACCAACAGGTACGCCACAGCTGTGAAAAGAAAAAAAGTGACGAAAAAACTTTAAAGCCCTTCCAGTGCAACGCTCGGCGAGCGTGTGCATGGAAAGCCCTTTGCATGCGTCATCAACACATGAAAAGTGAAGACTAATACCGCCGAGCTGTCAATATTTCCGTCTCTCTCTCCCGCCTGCTCCACCAACAAAATTCAGGAAATTCCCATGAATAACAGTAAAATAAAGATTTCAATGAAAACTGAATTGAAAGTTTGCTGACAACGATAAAATAATTATTAAATACGCACGGCTGTGGCCATTGTAGCTTGTAAGCAGCTGTGATCGTGAAACAAATTCGTTGGTCTTCTCTTCTGAAAATACTTTGTACTCGAGCGATTTTTAGCATCGGAGAAACAAATTATTTATGTTTACGGTAATGAATTCATTGTAAAAAGTCTGCATAAGTAATATAACGTTTTTTTAAAATAAATTTGCTGGTTTTATCACAGGACACTAGAGAGTAAATTATCACGCTGGACACCACTGCATTCTATCGGTAATGGAATTAATCAATAGAGTACGCTGCACTGCAGAGGATTCTAACGGAGATGCAAAGCACTATCTGTGAATTAGTTCCTACGCTGTGGAGACTGGGTACCTAGATGCTCGTTCAGTCGCCAACTGCTAGAATAAGGGATCTAGGTGCACGCTTGTTATGCAACACAGTACTCGCTCGGAACGGATGACTTAAGCTTTTCTATGGAGAAATAAGTATATACTGCAGGTGGTGCTAGTATTTTTACAGGCTTGCATTACAATTAATATTCCATTTTAATAAAGTCACTTAGTTATTTAATACTTTTTTTTGTTATTCCCTAGTTCGTTAAATCGGGGCTTTACTGTATATATGGTATATACTCATGTATAGTGTGCACCACGATTTTTGCAACAAGTTCCAGGGAAGAAAATTTTCAGAACCTTGCTGTCATTTAAAGAAAAAGTCATGGGAGTACGAGATAGTGAAGCAACAGAGGGAGGCTACAATGGATGGGCCAAGGGAGGGAGGAAGGAAAATGTGGCTGGCAACAAAGAAAAAAAAAGAGAGTAAAAATAACATTCACACTGGCTAGTGTGTGACAGGGGAGAGGGTGGAGGAGAACCTTGGGAGTGTGGCTTGTCTCTCCATTGTCGGCAGTTCTATAAATAGCCTACCAAGGTCGCTTACTGCCTGCCAGCCTGTAAGTGCATGTGTATGTGTGTGCACACCACTCTCTCTTTCTGCATTGTGTGCCTGCTTCCAGCATGCCCTCCCCCACCCCCTGAGATAACTTGCCATGACAGCAGCAAGCTTACCTTTTTTATTTACTGTGTGGAGCTGAGGAAAAGGCAAGGCTCAGGAAGGCGGCAGGGGTGGCTACAAGCTGAGGACTGTGTGGCGTACAACCACCACCCTGCTGCTCTACCTTGCCTTTTCCTCTCGGCTCTCTACAGTATGTGACACTTCTCTCCCAGGGGAAAAAAATAAGTGTCACCCTTTTTTCTCCATTCCTTTCCCAATCAAACAATAGCTGATCACAAGACGTCAAAATTAACATCTCATATTGCTTTCATCTGTCACCTACGAACTTTTGTTTCTGTCATATCAAATTACCAAGCAGCATACTTTGTATCCAACAGTTTAAAAATGTGCCTGTGTAAAAGCTTTTAAAGGGGGGGGGGGGAGAAAAGGAAGATGAGTAATGATGGAGGAACCGGGCGGTGAGAACGTTCTCCCTGCCTCCCACTTTTGACACCCACCAGTTTACGACTAAAACTCAGCCTCCTTCCCTCCCCCTTCCTGCCCCTTTTTAAGTCGGCCTTTTTTCCAAGTTTTTTCTTCTATTTTACATGTGTAGCACACACCCCTGAATTTTTATCAGAAATTTATTTACAACATAGGTAGGTGGGTGCCTTAAAATTACAGTTAGTGTTACATGCTACATTGTAAAATAAGTGAAAATTTACACGTACAAATGTTTGATAAAATGCATGTTTGTACATGTAGTCAAGTTGACAAATACCGATTGGATACGTAATCAAACACAAATGTTCTTAGGAATTTAAAGATATGTACAAACTCGAGATTAATCTACCCAGATCTACATACATATTTATTAGAATGTTGATGTTAAGTTACACTTTCAAATGTAAAAAAAATTAAGTATAATCATTCTTTTTTTTTTTTTTATTACTGCACTGTCATTGTATTAACACACCGTTATAATTACTAAAATACATATTTCAGTGCAAAATTTTGCAATAACTGTCATGAATTTTCAGCAATAACATGCGTAGAAATAGTATTTTTACGTATAAATTAATGGTGACGTTTTATGTGTGGTCCATGAAGTTTTTAATAACATATACAGTAAGGAGTGAAATTAAAAATTATTTCAAAGATTCTTGAATTTTAGATTTTAGTAAAACATGGTGTAAGGATGAACCCTTTCACATTAATGTATGCATTTATACACAAATGTGCAAAATCCGCCCTCGTGTATGTATAAATCAGCCTTAAATGTCAAAAATTTTACTATGCTTATATGTATATCAATAGTTTTTTTTAACAATCCACCTGCATCTTTTAATATAAAGTGCAAATATTTCCTAGTCTCTCTCTTCTGCAATTTTTTTTTTGTTTAAGAATCTTGAACCCAGTTATTAATTCATTGTAAAATTTCTTCAATTTTGAATTGTTTATGCAAATATTAATATGCAGATTAAACTTCAAATTTAAATTGCTTCGTGATTTTGTTGTAGGCCTAACTGAATTCTTAAATAATATTTTTAAGTAGACACACCCGCCACTTAATTTATGAAGTTTGTATATACATAATTATTTATTTCATAGAAACCGATTCAAAATTTTTCATGTGCATAAACTTGTTTTTCATTTGGTTGCCCGTAAATAATTTTGTTGCATTTAGGCTTGCTGATAGCGCATAGCTACTTGGTTTTGAAAGCTTGATCGTCGCATACAATAACGTACTATATTATGCTTACTTTCTATAAGTGAAACTCTTACCGATAAATGAATCCCAAGTCACAAGCTTAAACGTGTATCAAAAACTTGCGGTCTTATGGTTATAATGCTGATCTGACAGTCTGAAGGTCCTGGGTTGGAATCCACTCAGACTAGAAACATTTTCAGTTGTTTAAAATGAATGTGAAGATTTACGCAGTATCGAAATATAAAAATTCATTGGCTAAAGTAATTTGTGCACTCGACAGAAATTGCTAAACTGATATTTAGAATTACCATGATCGTGAACGCAAAATAATTCAAATTTACTTTTACCCTTGATGTACTGGTTATTTTACACAACAGCGTGTAAAAATATACGTACTGTGCTTTTGCTATTTTACTAGTATTTATTGTATGTTTACCATGACACACTGTAAAAACACACTGGTATGCCTAGTTAAAAATTACCCATACTTGCATGAAGGCTGTGATGCAATACATAAATTTATTTTACAGTGTATGGTTTATTGCTTATTTTGTTGTATTAAGTTCTTTGGTAAGGCATAGTTATGAAAATATACTGTCACCAGCCACCAATCTGAAGGTAAGAATGTAAACATAGGCTCGTTAGCATTTAATAGAGACAAAATTATTAAAATATAGTAAAATTAATAATCCACTCTCTACTTTACAGTTGCCAAATTATGTGTTATTGTCTTGTGGTTAAGTATTAATCTACTAGCACAACACAATAGGTGCTACATGATGATTACAGCTGATCATCCCACCGCATATCATACTACGTCATCACCAAAACAAATGGTTGCACCTTGCAGTGTCGATCATCAACTAGCAGTTTGTTAGGAAAAAAATATCTATGTCGTTTAATTTACTGAAGTAAACAGGTGGAGTAATATTTTTAAAATAAATAGTATTGTAACTGGGGTTAACAACAGGATAACTGTTATTATAATATTTTAATTTCGGAATAAGCATTCACGATAACAAGCTTCAGTATGTAAACAAGTGACAGGTCATACATGAATTTAATCTTGATGTAGATTTCTAGGTTTACCAATAAAAATAAACACCATGTCAAATACTTTTTCCTACTGCAACCTAGAAATAATAAATAGGCTTGATAAATTGAATGTGAATATAATTCTTTTTTTTAGCAATATTTATTTTACACACACAGTCCAGCTTTGGATTTGTTAATTATCCAAAATACAAATACCAATTTACAAAGCATCATGGCAGGGCTGTAAATATAATAAAATGTATGGCAATACTTGTTCGACATGCTGGGAAATAATCAAAATTATGTCTAATTCTATGTGGTCTCAAAACTGCCACAGTGTCGGAATTGACACTGTGTCAGAATCGACATGTTGAACTTTATTGACACCTAGTTCATGTTGAATGTTGATATCAAATTTTGGATGCTGCACAGCCCTACATCTATGGTGTAGAGTACTAAGTGTTTTACATTGTAATTTTTATTTTTTTTTTAAGAAAATTTTACTGTACTTACATTGTATAACAAGAATACATATTATAATGGTTTCTTAAAATGATGACAATGCAGGGTCTTGGTGTAATTTTTTTTTTTTTCCAGATCCAGACAAAGCACACAAAGTTTGTGCGTGATCTGGTACGTGAGGTGTGTGGACATGCCCCTTATGAGAAACGTGCCATGGAATTGTTGAAGGTCTCAAAGGACAAGCGGGCCCTCAAGTTTCTTAAGAGAAGGGTTAGTTTTGCTAAATTTACAGACTCCTTAAGTTGTATAGTGTAGGTCAGGCCTTCTCAATAGGCATCCCATGGGCTAGATGCGGCCCACAGAGAGATTTCTACTGGCCCGCCATCAAAATGTCAGAAATCAGCGAAAATGTTTTGTTATAAAAATTTCAGCGAAAATGTTTTGTTATAATAATTTAAAGGCTATTTCTTAATAGTTATACAGTAAAACCCTGTTAAGACGTTTTTGAAGGGACTTTACACCACAAACTTCTTAGCTGGGAAAACATCTTAAATGGGAAAACTGATTTTAAAACTTAAGTCGTTATTGTTGTCGGTGCAGTCTACATTAAATTTTATTTCAGAGTCGCAAGGACAATTTAATGTACAGTAAAATCCCTTATTTAAACTTTTTAGGGGGACAGAGCGAACAAGTGTAAATAGTGGGAAGGGTAAATTAAGGGAAATCTCGTAAAACTCATTCAGCTTACCTTATTTAGTGTTTTGGTTTTCATGTTTAAAAAACTCTCTTCAGGTAAAATCGAAGTGATAGTATCGATGTAAACAATGCATTTATCATATTTTGTAACATAAAACTTGGTATAATTTAAGTTACCAATATTGGAATTGAATATACTGTTATGAGAAGATTATGGTACATGCACATGCCATTTCAAGAGAACACCTTGAAATGTTAATAAGAGATCTTATTAATTATAAATTTTTTTTTACCGCTTGGTTAACACTGTTCAACATTTTACAAATTTTCTGCAATGTTATCGCGAATTTAGACGGTTACAGTACACATTTGAAAGGGGTGGAAAGTTCTTCATTCAGGTCAACAAATGTTTCCACGAACTCGTCACACTTCTCCATGGTCATCAATTGTTTTATCGATAATGCCTATTTTTTATCATATTGCCGCTATACAACCATCTAAACACGTTGCACTAAAATGGAAATGACTTTAAAACACATATTTTCATAATGTAAATTTTCAGACACATTTCGCAAAGTTTAGGTTAGTTATCGGTTGCATAAACAAAGACAAACGAACGCACGTAAAAAGATCAATGTTGCCAACGCAGGTACAGCGATAGATAGCGTTCCATACAATCGATAGTGCTAGCGGCGGCAATTCTCTTGCCGCCATCTTGAATTTATTGTGCCGTGAGCGCAAGCATTACGCGCGATCACGATCAACCTGCTACTGGTTTGCACGTGATCACCAATGGTGGATTGTATTTATTTGTGTTAACGCGCATGCGTTGGCCATCCTGAGTGTACCTGCTCGCTGTCTGTGGAACGCTACATCTCACGTTAGTTATCTGTAATGACAGTACAAAAACGTAAACAAATGCAGTATTTTTCTTGCAGTTGCAGTTTCCTTTCAGATTGTTTACTAAAGAAAATTGCGTACATTACTTTTAAAAAAATTATGTTTTATTACAAAAGTTGACCGTATTACGTGGGAAATCAGGCACGTGGCAAAACGTAATATGCGGGAAAATTAACCATGCCTCTTATGACAAAAGTGATGGGACCAAACGAACCAAACGACTCAGCTGGGAACGTCTTAAGCGAGTTTTACTGTAGTTAGGTCAATGTAATCTCTGCGTATGACAATGATTTATGTTAAGACTAACATTAAGTCCAATTAAATGATTCCGTTCAATGCCTATAATTATTGACTTTTTTTTATATACTTTTAGCCCCCAGAGTGTTCTTGGTAGTTATAAAATTGAAGCAAGTGGCCCGAAGGTACATTTAATTGAGAAGTCCTGGTGTAGGTTGTGCAAGGTGGCTGCAGACTAATCTCCGGTCACTCTAAGTTGAGTTTTAGGATAAACCAAGGAAATTATAAACAAACATGTTCATTGGTTGCCAACCGCCATGCACTGTCATCTTGCATAGGAAATAGATCTTTGTTATCTGTCGTGTACACATAAATTTACCACTCCATCACTTAATGAGAGTGTTTTACTTACAAATATCTAAAATATACAGACTTTGCAAACACAATCCATGACGCTATATATTTATTAGTACGATAATTATGGTTAGCGGATGACGCATCCGTACAGTTGATTTACGAGTTATTGACGTACTGTTAAACTTATGAGTTTCTTGGTACATGTGCCAGTATTTAGAGATGTACGATACTCTGAAATTACCTAAAGTTAGTTCAGTAATAATTACCACAGTAATAATAAGTCAGAAATATCACAGATATTTTTTTTTCTCCAAAGTATTTGTGGACATAACGTGTCAATGTTGTGGCTACTGCGAATGGTTTTTCCGTGTATCCATTTTCCTATCCAGTTCGTCCGAACCAAAATTCCTTATTCTATTTCGTTCCGTCCTTGCGTTGGTGTCTGTTTACGTCACTTGTGTATTAGGTTATGTGATGCTGGACGTGAACAGTGAAAATGTCTTGCATGGTTTTCGAAACATGGAAATATGTCTTCATTACTAAACAAACTGCGGTGATGTTTATAAGGCAATAATAAAAATTTTGCTTAACATTCTTTACAAAGAGAAATAATTTGTGTAGTGAGTTATCGACAGATTGTTTGGGGATTTATAAAATATCATTTTTACAAAATATTCCAGGAGGACTTTACAGTAAGTTTAATCACTCATTTTATTTACAACTTTTTTTCTGCATGAAGTACCATATTTTCGTTACGTTAGTTTCAGAATATTTTAATACGATCGTTAGTCGTGGCGTGATAATTACAATTAAATTTTTAAATATGCTGTAATTGCACATGTCAATATTTTTACCAATTTTTTTTTTTTTTTTTTTTTTTTCCCTCTGTACGTCGATAACA
>PNEQ01114548.1:0-40402 GCA_003012365.1 Medauroidea extradentata | reverse complement strand
AGGGTCGTGGTTTTGTATTCGAGACCTGTGTGATTTTCATATATTTTTGTATCTTCAGTATCTGGAAGGTTATATTTATAATGTACCTGAATATCAAATATTTATTGTGAAAACTTTGTATAGCAATTTTGCATTATTTAGAAAAAAAAGAGAGAATATTAAATAAATATTTAATATAATCATTTGATCTTTTCTGTTCGAACAACATGTTATATATTATTCTGAAGTTAGGAACACATACCAGAAAGGTTCATCAAAAGATCTAGCTTTGTTTACACTTCTTAGGTCATTATTAGTGTATTAGTGTGGAGAACTAAGGAAAAGACCAGGGGAGTGGTGTTACGTCCAGTGTTACTGCTGTCGCTTTTCTGTGACCATGATTTGGTCACAGAGGGGTCTCAGTTGTCTCACAGTACTTTGTGGGTGCCAGCTAACCAGGGTGCTCGGGTTAGCATGAGACTCTTGAGTGGGTGGAATAGGGGTGAGATCGTGGCGTGCCCCGTCCTGTGATGGCCTGTCGTGAATGGAGAGGGTGATTAGAGACGGTGTCCTTCGCGTGGGTTAAGTCCCACGTGGTAAATTAAAATACCTGAATTCACACAGAATCCCGTGCGCATCTCATGGCAGGGATGCAGTTGAGTGGAAATAATCCATTTAATGTCCACATATTTATACGGTACAAGGTGATGGTGGCAGATTGCGGTTGCTGGCCGTAAATTCCCCCGTGAAGTGGGGTACGAGGAATTCACTACAAATCACACTCGCCACTTCGGTAATAGATGAGAGCACGTTTTATTAACAAAAATACTGTGAGGCGAAATGAGATTACCCTCCACAAGAGCGGGCATGAGCCTATAGCCGCCTATTAGCTTACGCAGTGCAAAATCGTGCTGGAGCACGTGGTGAATTTAAGTGAGCGATATTAAAGCATGGCGGGCGAGGTCTTCCACGCGGACGGTGTCTCGGGGACACAAGAAATGAAAAAGGTTCCTGGATGTTAACTTACGCTATTGCAACTTACTGATTGATAGATATGGTGATGTCCTCACGAGACCGCGGCACTGACGCGCGCGCACGATCGTACTGAACTCCCGCTACTTGAAGACTGACTGGCCGCCCGACTCCCGTCCAGCTCGACGGTTGGCCGGAAGTCAGGGGGACACACCGATATTCCCTACGTGGAGGTGAAATAGTGACAATGATTATACAAGATTGTACAGAGGTGTGATTATGCGTGTGGCATAATTTATAATTTGAGTCCTGCTCAGGGGCGAAGCGTCCATGGAAGCAATGGAAGCCTTGCTTCCCTAATAATTCTCATCACTTACTAAATAATAAAATAATATAAAATTTTATAGTGGAACATCATTTATTTACACTGCAGTGCTTGGTTTATTTGGCTACGAGGATGGTGGTGACTTGTCTCGGGAAATTGCTTGGCCATAGAAGCAGTCGTGTCCTCTGCTTCCATACCCCAGGGCTATTGCGGCAAATGAATGGCTCAGCGGGGGTGCAAGTGGACCCGAGTTGGAGTGAGGGCTGGAATCAACCGAATGACTTGCTTACTACACGAGGATAGTCAAATGGCCACACCGAACTTGTACGAAGGAGTAGATATCGACCGCTTTTTGTCTGGTCCTCTGTACAAAGATTCGCGCGCACGTGGCTGCATTTCTATACGTATAAAATATTCCAGTTTTCGATAATAAGTGTAGTATTTTAAAATCTACTTTCTATATCTTTCTGTATAGTAAGGGCTGTATCATCGCAATGTGTAACTACGTAATGCTTTTCATCAAGACGTTAGTAAGAATCTCATGTTATTTTAATTGCAACCTATGAAAGTTAAGAAAGCCTGTACTTAAATAACTGGTTGTTCTTCTTCGTTTCCGAGGTGAGTTAACTAAGGATTGTTTATTATTTTAATAATTTTTATATTTGTATGCGATACGATTTGTTTTGTAGAGATGCATTGTGACTATTTTTTACTACAGTAAAAATTTTTTAGCCTTCATAATTTTTGTATAATTGAATTTCAAAGTCGAAATTTGCAGAAAAAAAAACGGTTTTATACTAGACAGAAAAACTGACTTACTGAAATGAAATAATTCACACTAAAAACAGTGTCAGGAGCCACTTAAAGACAGCATTTAATTGGTTTTTGCATTTTAAACAATTTCAGGCAATTAGCAATTTTTTTTTAAATTCAGTAGTTTAAGAAGATATAATTTTTGAAATATGAATAAACTCTCAGCAAATTACAATTGCATTAATTTTAACGAAATGGTCCAGTGAGTAGTTATATCGTATTTCTTGCACTTTGGTACATGTTTGCATTGCATCACTGTATTGTGTTATGCATCCTCTTTTAGTTTTAAGAATACATGCTTTCGTAAATATATTAAATTGCTGGTATGCATTCGTCCATTTTAATGTTGACTACTGATCTGTATTCAGTCTTTCATTGTTGCTATGCACTTCAAGCTAGAATATAATTGATATAGATTGATATTTAACCACATAATAATGTATATTTTCGTTATTAAGTAAAAAATGTAACTTCTCATTCATTATCAGCCTACAATTCATACATGCTAGCATTATTTAGTTATGAAGTAAAATAAGACCACTATTCCAACTTACTTTTTTTCTAACTATCGGCCATAGCCTGCACATAATAATGTTAAGTCAGTGGTGTAAGCTTAGCCACGGGGAGGGGGTTAACTAGACACTCCTTTTTTTATGCAAAAAATTAAAATTTGTATATTTATACCAGAGATATATTCAATGTTAAGATACAAAAAACTGTTTAAATAACACCATTTCGCACCTAGAAATCAAAATTTTCCCGGGGACCCCCGCTTTATTAAGGGGTGCCGGTGTTCCTATACCAGTTGCTTCCCCTTCTCTAAAACTCACGCCTCGCCACTGGTCCTGCTGAAATAAAGACACAAAACACTTACACTGATACAAAACATGTGACACTGAATTTGCAAAATGTATACAATGTTGATGTTTGTAATTATTAAGGAGTTCTTTGTCCTGTGTGCATCTAGTGCCCTACCAGCACAGCAAGTCCCCAGGATGTCCTAGGGACATCCTTTGAGGATATCCGGGTACATGCGATCCTCGGGTTGTCCTAAGGATGGATATTTCGGATGTCCGAGATCTCCGAAAAACCATGTCCCTAGGACGTCCCAAGTACCTCTTCGAAAAGTTCATCACATCCCAGAAAGCTCCTTGGAAGATGAATTTGGGTCATCCTAAATTCCTCATCTGGGGAGCTCCCAGGGATGTCCTTACAGGGAGCTCCCACGGAGCTCCTCTGAGGAACTCCCTGGGATGTCTGAGCAGGTGCTCCCTGGGATATCCGAGCAGGAGCTCCCACTGACATAGTGGATTTCTAGGCAAGTTCCTAATATGACCACTAGATAGCTCACAATATAATTTAAATATACATGAGGTTTATAGCAATTAATTTAGTAGATAATTCATAACATTTATATATGCCTTAAGAAATTGGTAAATTTATTAATTTCGACACACATATTTTATTATTACTGGTAGACTTTTGGAAGTTGGAGCATTTAAAAAAAAAATGTTATTATAGACGAATAGTTTATTCAAAAGATTTTAAGAGGATACATTAACAATTATGTGTATTTGACTGTGTGTTAAATACTAAGTTTATATACGGTATCACCAAAACAAATACATTTGTTTTCTTTTGTGTTGAATACTAAACTTTTACTTTTGCTGCTGGAAGGAGCTCCTAGAGATGTCCCAGGGATGCATTTAATACAGGTCCCAGTGAGCTCCTAGGGATGTCCCAGGGACGTGTTTAGTACAGGTCCCAGGGAGCTCCAAGGGATGTCCCAGGGATGTGTTTAATACAGGTCCCAGGGAGCTCCTAGGGATGTCCCAGGGACGTGTTTAATACAGGTCCCAGGGAGCTCCTAGGGATGTCCTAGGGATGTGTTTAATACAGGTCCCAGGGAGCTCCTAGGGATGTCCCAGGGAGCTCCTAGGGATGTCCTGGGGATGAATTTAATGCAGATCCCAGAGAGCTCCTAGGGATGTCCCAGGGATGTGTTTAATACAGGTCCCAGGGAGCTCCTAGGGATGTCCTGGGGATGCATTTAATGCAGATCCCAGAGAACTCCTAGGGATGTCCCAGGGATGTGTATGCCAGACATCCTAGGGACGTCCGTAGGTAGTACTTTTCCATGAACTTTTCCTACATAAAAAGGACTCGAAATGAACTTCCCTAGGACGTCCTAGGGACGACAGTTCCCACATCCTACGGACGTCCTCAGGATGTCTGTGTGCTGGTAGGGTGGTTAAGAAAAAAACTACATCGAGTTACGTTGGCCTAAACTAAAGTCTGCTAGGACAGTCGTGAGTGAGGGCATGTCTGTGACAATCGCAGTTAGCCATAACCAAACGCTGGCAAACGGACAATAGTAATCGGTTGAAACATTATGCTAATTTTTCTTTATAAATATAAATTTCTGTTGTATTATCTTTACATAAAAGTATATATTTATGGGGCAGTTCGCCTGTATTAGCTACGCGTTCAGTTTTATATCGGACATCTGTGTGTACCTAGGTGGATACACACACACCCATCGTCATGTGATCAGCTGATTTACTATTGGCTGAGTCACGTGATTTCTAACTTACCGAACTGCGATAAGTTAATGAATGTTAGACATCTTTACATGAGCGTAATTAAATGCAGTGGCGTAAATTATATACAATAAAAGGGTTCTTTTTTAAATTTCTTCCAAATGTATGTACCGTAAGTGAGGTGAGGGTAACTTTGGGACACATTCAAACTATTTTTATTCTCCATAGTTGGCAACTGTGAATAAAGATTAATTAAATGCCATGTGGCTATCTATTACTCATATTTTATCGCAAGTAAAGTTCTTTATTCAGGACTAACATATATGCCCAAAAATATTATTGGAATGTCCCAGTCACCCCACGTGTCCAAAGTCAACCCACTTACAGTATGCGCACGCGTGTGTCTTTATACATAACACCTATGTGCGAGTCTAAACGTAATGTCTAAATAATTTGAAATAATTTTATGTAATCAGTAAATGTAATAATACGTTTTAGTTATTAAATGTTTATTTGTGCAGTTATGAGTCTATCTGCATGAGAGTACTGAATTATTTCTAATATACTAGTCCGTAATATAACTGAAATATTTTTTCAATTTCTCTAATGTGCGGTACTTAAATATCATGACAGGTGTCTACAATACTATTTTTAATATGTCTTAGTCATTTAGGACAGCTCTTGCATTATGCAGGTCATGCAATTCATGCAAGTCATGATGTCTTGTGTCAGTCCCGTGATCGCATAACTTGTACAGGTGCCACAAGATGACAAGACACTTGCCAGCAAGGCAATGTCCGCTCCTACGTGATAGGTAAGTGGGCAGGTTACTGGAGATGGCGACCCACAATTTGGCTCAATGCCAGAAATTGAATCCAAAACGGCCTTTGTTTAAGGAAGCATACCAGCATTCGCCGGGAACGATTTTGGGAAATCATGGAAAACTGAAATAAGGATTTCCGGAGACGAGAATGAAAACCAGATCCTCCCAAATTCAGAGTCCTGCAGCATGTTACCGTTGCGTCACCTCGATCGGCGCCTTAGTGGTATGAAAACAAAGTTGTATATAGAGACTGGAGTCAAAAGTCTTTGATTATTTGCTAACATGGCATTAGAGGGTCCACATCGTAGGCCCAACTCCGGATGAATAATCTTAGAAATCGGTTGTTGGTATATTTGTCATCCCGAACTATGCTTAGTATAGTAGCTTAGTTTTATTAGTTTAGTTGTAACCAGGGGCGGATGTAGGGGTAGGAGGGGTAGGTGGGCAGACTGTCCCGAAAATTTTTACTTAAGGAATGAAATGTAAATGAGTGTAAAAAATATGTAATATCTATCAATATTTAGACTTTTACTAGTTTTTAATTTATGCACTTTTATTAACATTGAACTCCATGTAACGTTATAAATACAGTATTTATAATTAGAATGCACACTTAAAACAGTGCTAATGGTAGCTAGTAAGTACAGATGTTATGTTTTTCTACTAAAATTGTATACTGTTATTTACGATAGAGCAAAACAACGTATGCAAGATATATTTATTACTGCTGGGTTGATTGGACTGATGGAAACGGGGAAGGGAAAGGAGGAGGGGAGGGTATCAAATCACAATCCTTGCCCCGGGCGAAGGAAAGCCTAGATCCATCCCTGGTTCTGACCCGCCGTATAACCACACTATTCTTAACACTGACTGACAGGCAACCCACATCTTAAACCGGTTAGTCTAGAAGCATTAAATTCTGCGCAGAAGTTCCTTACCTAGCATAGGTGAGCACTAAGAACGAATTTTTGAAAATGCATTACCAAAGGAGGTTAAATAGGAGATGAAAGTAGATATGAAGGATTATAACACGCGATATTTACCTCCTAAAATAATGTCAACTCTGTTTGTTCGCATTCTAAGTGTTATTTTGCAATTCGGTCATTTGCGACGAAGTTTTGGTGAATTGTGTGTGTGTGCATCCGCGAAGATTTCTGTCAAAAAAAAAAAAAAAAAGGAAAAGAATGAATTGTGAGGTGTGGTTCGGTGTAGAGAGGTGGAAAGGGGTACCCAAAAACTAAGAGCTAAAATAACTATGGCAAGTTATTGTGCATGCGCCTGCGAATGTATCTGCAAAAAGAAATACTAATGCCACTATATGTCGAGCGTGTGGCCAGAACATCTTGGCAATGTCGTGTGGTTTTCGAGATACACCATCAGTTTTCTTATGGTTCAAATGCAGTCTGGTATACCACGCAGTAGTTTTCTGTTAATATTCTGCTGATGTGCCAGTGATGTGGTTATGAGAAAGTTTATTTAAAGTAATTATATAGCCTCATTAGCAAAACATCAAGGTACGCATTAACTCGTTCACACTGATATTAAAGTAAATATTTACTTAGTTATTTTCAGGGATATCATTTTGTTTTCCAGAACTTGCGTTAATGTCAACGCCTGTCTAGAGACACGTGGCACAGAAGCCAGAGAATGATAAGGGTTACTTTGACACGCCCTATCATATGCATCGCAGTTACTACCCAACTACAACGCCAACTTTCCACTGAATCTTTATTTTTCTATGGTACTTAGATTCGATCATATAAGTTATTGATGGAAAATCCCTGGTTAAATGCACTTCTAAATTTGAGTTTAGAATTTATCTATTTACTATCTTTTGAGGCACGTCAGTCTTTTAAGGCAGTTTTAGCTGTGTTGAAGGACTTCGAAACTGCAAGATGGTCTACAAAAGCGTTAACTGCCACCGAGGAACAAATACATCCACCCAAATCAACGTCTGGTCCCAATAACGTTTTACACAGCTGGTAAGTGTAACTTAGGAAATTAAATCGAATGTTTTATTTTGTGAAAACAACGTTTATGCTTACTGAATGAGCGAATGAATATATAACAGTGTTAGGGGTATGAAACAGTCTAGATTCACAACAGAAAACAAGGAAAATTGCCAACAGAACAGTCAGGCAAGTGCGTTAGTTCGTGATATAAACTATGTGTTGTGACTTAACAACAGGTTTAAAAATAATAGTGAGAGACGTTGCTAAAAACGTTTATACGCAACGAAAACCGTTTTGTATACGCAGAAGGGGCTCGCCCTACGAAGTCACATCTACAATCTTGCTGACTTTGAATTTCTTTATACTGGTGACAGGTAAATAGTGTCATTCTCGTATTAAGTTCTTGCAATCCGTTACAACAAGGCCTCTAGCATTACGTTCTTGCAATTCGTTACAAAAAGACTCTCGTATTAAGTTCTTGCAATTAGTTTCAACAAGGACTCTCGTATTACGTTATTGCAATTCGTTACAACAAGGACTCTCGTATTAAGTTTTTGCAATTAGTTTCAACAAGGGCTCTTATATTACGTTATCGCAGTACGTTACAACAAGGACACTTGTATTAAGTTTTTGCAATTCGTTTCATGAATTACTCTCGTACTGAGTTCTTGATGTTAGTTTCAACAAGAACTTTGGTATTACGTTCTTGCAATTCGTTACAAACAAGAACTCTTGTATTAAGTTCTTGCAATTTGTTACAACAGGGACTCTTGTACTGAGTTCTTTTATATCAGTTACGACAAGGAAACTGCGACTGGTTGTAAGCAAGTTGGTTATCATCAAGCTCATGTTCGACAGCAATTATCTGATAACTGAAGGAGTTTCGTCTAACGAGTCAGTTTGCTAAGTGCCTAGTACATATCTGTTAGCGTTAGGCCTATGTAACAAGTCGTTGATATTTGACGGCTGTGAAACATTTGCGTTCTTGGACACTATAGTGATTTTCTATGGAATAAAACTAAATTACCGATATGAGAGATAATATTTTTGCGGTTTGCTACGCACGTGGACCTGTTAGAACTGAGAGCGAATAGTGCGTTACATGATTATGGCAGGATATGGTTCCATAACACTATAGATTTCTAACTTAAAATACAGTAAATATAAAACAGATACGTACAACGTGGATTTAATAATATTGTTTAGTTTTTTTTTTATTTTTGTATGAAAGAGTGAAATGGCACTCTTAAAATCTCATACCACTTTTAAAAAATCCTGTATTATATTTTTCTTTCTGTTTTCAGAAATGATGAATGAACGACGGATCATCGATATACGGCTGCGAGGGCTTCTCACTAACTAGTGAATATTTAATGCATTTTCAGTTTTGAATGCATGCCTTCTAGTCGTCGGGCAGAATGGGGTCACGTCGCTTTGGATATCCGTCTGCGGGTCATAATACTCTTTCAGGCAACAACTACACAAGCAACAGTAAGTATTTTTAATAGGCCTTAATAAAAGTGACATTTTCGCAAGTGCAAAGAAATAATAACAATGCCGATTTTTCTTTAGTTTAAGTTTTAAAAATCTTTAAAAACCAATTTATACGAAAAAGGTAGCTATATAATTACTAAGCTTCTTTACACTTGGGTTTACAAATCAAATGGCTAACAAGTTTTAGAGTGTACCAACAGCATTAGAAGCAAACTTTCAAATACTTGATTCTCTTAAACAACTACTAAAAACTAGCAAAAAGTTGTTTGAAAAAAAAAAAATTAACAGGAAATTGTACAATAATTTTTGTGATTCTGTGAGAAGTATGTTAGGTATCAAAAATTTAATTTAAAAATTTTATTCGCAGATAAACTTTGTGCTAAGCAATTTAAGCAAATCATGAGCTTAATAAAAACGTAAAATTAAGAAAATATTAATGTAAATGTAATGAAAATAACATGTTGTCCAATAATTTCTTCTAGACACTCTTAGGCTGTATTAAATAACTGTCTTATAATTAAGTGTTTGAAACTCAAAACAAGAATGATTTAAATTATGCTATAATCCCGTGAAAATGTTCATTTACTCGCACAAAAGTAAGGAAATAATCAATGACTATAAGAAGCTTACATGGCTTCACCATGCCTTCATTGCAAAATCATGGTACATTGTGCAAACGTTTCTGGTTCATAAATCAGAAATATTACTTGCTCGTTAGGAAAAACTGCCTAATTGCTCACATTTCCAGACATGGTTAAGATCGTCGTTAGAATGTACAGCTACACAACAATCTTCCAATTATACACGGTTGATGTAGCTACACTTTAGAAACTATACCGGCATGAAGGATTCTCGCGATTTTCCACTATCTCTAGAGGTGATGGTTTATCGCGGGAAAACTTGACTGTTTGCTGGGTTTCAACGTACGTTCAGCTTATGACAATATTACTGGATTTCGCTTGTTCGTAGAGCTGTTGCCCTACTTGACTAAGCCAATAAGAATACCGACATTGTACTATTTGATACCTGTTATTGAGCTACAGACAGCAACGGAGTGTCAGGCGTATATCATCCATGTATGTTGGCACAAGAAATTTTCGCGATATACCATCATCTTTAACTATCTCTAATCAAAATCAGAATATCAATAATTGTCGCATATGTTCAGAGGTGTGTGGATTTTGCGGATTTATTCTGGGTCAAGTAGAACGCGAAGAACACATACTTCAGTGTAACTTCTGTGATTGGTCGACAGCTGTTGCGACACACATTTGACAACTGCAAGTCAGAAATATGTAAAGAAATAATTCGAAAAGCTATTACATCGCTAGTGCTTTGGATCCAGCAGCCAACCTTTTAATCATGCACTGTTCACCAATGTTTCGTTTGTATATTTAACGAAAACGATCGGTCCTACAAATTTACAGTGTAATCTTAGCCCGTTGGCCTCCCTGGTCTAACTTTAAAATAAAAAAATTTGTCGCTTTTGATTCCTGATATCTTAGATTTACTAATTTTAATCACATATCTGGAAGAACAAAATTTTATTAGATTTTTTTGTTTGACATTGCACAATAAACGTAACAATATCTCCCGCTGATTTATACTTTGTAGCTACCCTATAACGTAAATAATTTACTATTAGCTCTAGTCATACTAGAAGACATTGAAAGAACTGTGGCTGTAACAAATACATGCTAATAGGATAACATTTTTCTCACTTTCATATTTTATAGGAACTGGTATATCTGCATCCTTTTTACACTTTGCGATAAATTCTTCAACGTGCAGTCTCCGATGCCCTCTTATAAACTGAATTCTGTTTTATCAACAAGATACCTAACATCTCCAGTTCGTTACTGCCATAGTAAGTCTTATATGTTTTTGGAGTTTAAATATTGAAGTCGTAAAATTTGTTCGTTTTATTTTTCCCATATGCAGGTCTGCAAAATCTGGCAACGACCTACAGGATGTTGAAATATTGCCTTTTTAACTACATGAAGACGTTAACGTGTTGTGAATCATGCTTTGAAATTTAGCATCAGAAAAAATCAAACCATTAACCACGGAATTTACTTTGCTAAAGAGGTGTTTGAATTCATAGTTTACAAATTTATGAGTAGGTATTGTTTAAATAAATAGATGCCTTCATTGTTTGGCTTTATCTTAATTAATTTGGAAATTTACAGAAGTTACTCTTAAAATGATACAGTTATAAAACCAGGTATAATTTTATCACCGAGAAAGTTCTCAAACGCTCATTGTATGGTTTAGCGTGGTTAATAGAAACGGGTGATTGTATTAGGTAATTGTACTAGAAGATTAATGTTGAACAAATAAGAGCACAAACAATCTCAGACGTGACTGATTTGAACCTCTTCCCTTTTTCTTATCCTTCATTAAAAAATATTTCTTCTGTATAAAATCATCCTGTAATAAATTAGTGTTTCTCAAATATGTGTTTGCTTATAAAACAATCATGGAGGCATGACATTCAGTTGAAGTAACACTACAGCTAGAGTGACTACGCTTTGAAGAACCGGGAGGGGGGAGGCTTGAGGTTTAAAACCCACAAGACTATTCAGGCCAGTTAGTTAATCAGTAAACAATCGTGTAAAACCATATTTTTAAGTTTTGACGTGCATATAAAAATTAAAAATTCTTTGCGAATTTGACAGTCGGGAGCAATAGAAATGATCAAGTCCCTAACTGCATGCCTAGCAGATTTAACGCTTCTTTTATTAATCTGTCAATACGTGGAAAATAAAATCGATAGAAAGGAAAAGTCGTTCAAGAAAAGTCTGCGCTTTTCTTCACTGCTTAATGTATTAGAAATACTTACGGAGTAGTACGAATAAAATGTGCCACCTAACACAGTTGTCCTTAAGTTCGATCAACTCTTAAACCTATTCACTCATCTCAAAACTAGTAATTGTGAGTTGAAACGTTTTACTGCGAAGGGTGTTCACAGAGCGTGTCATGAGCAACACCCATAAAATACGGCTGGCTCATCCCCTCACGCGAGCTCATCTTGATCGTCATTGTTTTGTTTACTGGGAAGGTACGCCGGTACTTACCGAGGGTACGATACTCCCTCTGGTACAGTACAACGTGACTCTGCACATCGAGCTAGCAGTTCACTTATGAGATGTCGTTCTAATAGAAGTATGGACTTCTGTCGCGATAAGACGTAGAGTTTAATATTTTCCGCTTGCTGAAATCGAAATGAGTATTTCAACACTGACAACGAGAGGATTATTATATTTAAATTTAATTTGCGGTTAATTCTGCTTGCTGCTCCAGACAGTGATTCCCACATGAAGTTGACTAATTCACTCGTCCGTAGCAACTTAAGTACTGAATTTTTAGTGAGTATCAACATTTTGATAGCAACCACGGATTTCGTTTAGGAATTAATGAGGTAACTTTTATTTTAAACTTTATGTATGATAAATTTTATTTTCGCCAATACATTTACTGTCATGTCCAGAACTATGCTGATGGTCAGTAAAGGTTGACTATAACTGTATAGAAACGCGAAATAATTGGTCAGTGTTTTGTTTTCTTTTTTCAAGGTAAATTCCAAGTCATATCTGCTAAGTGTACAAAATAACCAACTCTTGGTAAAAGGTAGTAACCAAGGAGGATTTATAGATATATTGAAATATAACGGTATAGACAGTTACAGACAGTACATTTTCTCTGAATAGGTAGCTTGTTTTGAGCTGAAAATGTTTAAGGCATTTAAATGTTCGTTCAGCGAAAAAATACTGGAAATGTTCTGACGCATCTAATTCCACCTTTCAATCTGAAGAATATAAGGTTTGGTAACGTATGGTACTTAAAGGACATTTTTTTTGTTGAGAAGTACAGAAAATTACACTTACGTGTAATGGTATTATGTGGTTGGTATGACTGCTTTGTCTAGTAACAACGTTAAGGTACAAGTGTGAAGAACCGCGGGGAAATGGCCATACTTAGAACTATGTTATGCCTGCTATGGCTTTGTCACGCCACGGTGTGTGTATTCAAGAGTCACACACTGCAGGCCTTCAAGAGCATCATACCAGAGGTGCAGTCCCACTACCACTCCAGCTGTGTCCTGCTGGTGTACTCTGTGCCGCAGCGCGTGCTAGGTAAGTCCGCCAGTTGCAACCCTGAGGAATGTCGCGTCAGGTAAGTGGGCTTTAGCCTGGGATTGCGACGACTTCACGTTCACTTTATAACCTTACACTTTCACGTAAGCAAGGAACTCCTCGACAACCACATTTGAATGGGAAGAAGGTTAATTTTACTACAGGTTGGAAAGATCAGTATTACGGCGCCCGCCTGGTGGCCGTGTGTTAGTGTGAGTGAGGCACGACTCCAAGGGCGATGTTGACCGGCTCATCCGGCGCGGTATCGCCTCTACCGCAAGACACTGAAACGGCGTGCAGTGGTATCGTAGGACACTCTCCTGACTGACACTTTCAGTGGTTACCCCATCTTTTTATTGGTGGAAAATGTTAAGCAAAGTCATATACACCTCTCTATTGTAGTTTCACACGAATCCCTTCAGTAGTTGTTTAGATATAATAGATTGAAAAAGTCGTTTTCAGTCATTTTGAGGTGCTCTGGAATGGTCTTTCTAATTAACGTGATGTTTTAAAACTACTATTCCGAGGTCGTTTGAAGTGTTTGTTCTTTTCGTAAATGCACATATTAGAAATACGTTTAGTAGTTTCTTAGATAAAAGCGTTCTGCTAACACGCTGCAACGCTGGTTACAAGGCAGGCAGGCGGGCGCCTTGGCACAGGGAAAATTTCTGCCGCTTGAGCTCTGGCACACATCATGGAGCTTTTGTAATTTTTAAGTTACATGAAGTTGAAAATTATAAAGCCAAAATTGGTTTGTTTTTCACTTCAAACTTAAATTAAATTACTTCTCGCTTTGCCAAGCCAATTAAAATTTAATTTTACTAATTTATCGTATTTTATCACACTAACTAACGGCAGAATTTTTTCCTGTGCCAAAATCTCTCATAAGAACACACATTTTTTTCTAACTTGAAGTAAAATTAACCTTAATGGGACCTATAACGATCGTGTCGCTTATACGTACGTTCACTTTCACGTAACGAAAAGCATGTCATTGTCAAGATTTAAAAGTGAAAGTGATACGTGAAGGAAGAGCACGTGGTCTTCTCGGCCAATTACGTTTCGGGATAAAGTAGTTAGTAATGGTGAATTTATCGTAATCCTTGTCTTGCGTCTCGTTAACAGCGAGGTCACTACAAACGATAACACACAACTTTACACAAGGACAGTAGGTGGCAGAGAAATTGACAGTGGCCTTTGTTTAAGAACCATCCCAGCATTTGCTGGAAACACTGTTTAAAATGCGCGTTGAACACATTCAAGTGGACACGTTTAGGCAACCTTATACAAATTTACTGATTTTAGTGGATTCCGATGGTAACGTATTTTTACCATTTAGTGACATGTTACCGAGCGAGTTAACGTGGCCCCACGCTGAACTCGCTCTCGGTAGGACCCAACCTCGACTTCCGGCTCCGACCATCCTTATTTCGGATCACTCCTTATTTTCCATGGTTTCCCAAAACTGTTTCACGTTAATTCTGTAATGGTTCCAGAGGAAAAGACCATGACCGGTTTCTTTCTGTTCCTGTCCTTGTGTTAAGTAGTGCGTTACCACTTCTTGATGCGGCCCTCGGTTGGAGCAGGGGCTAGAGCACTCACCTTCCACCAAGGTGATCCAAGTTCGATTTCCGGCGGGGTCGGTCCCCGGATTTTCGCATGTGGGGATCGTGCCGGACGATGCCACTGGTCGGCGGTTTTTCTCTGGGATCTCCTGTTTCCCCCGCCTCTTAATTCGGCGCTGCTCCATGCATCATGCCACCCCTCGGCCCTCACAAGTGCTAAATACCTAGATGTTAAGGGCTGTCCAAACCCTCTTCACTGCACTTCGCCGCATCTTGATGACTTCGCTGTCGACGACATGCAATTTTAGAACTTTACCTGTTACGGCTCAATTTTACAACTTCCCCTGGCATAAAGGAATGTAATTCTTACGATAGGTTGTAACGTTTATTTTCAATTTTTTTATTTCAGATCTTTCTACAGGTATAAGATAATAAAATTGAGAATAAAATAGTCTGCCGTTATTTTTTAATGTATGCCGTATTTACGCGTAGTTTTAAAACAAAGGTTAGTAATAGTTGAATTTACGGAATGAAAAGTAACAGCACAAGGTGTAAGGAAACAAATAAATAAATTGCAAAGTTTTTTGTTTTTTCATTATTTTATTATCGCCACGGAAATATTACAGGCCTCTGAAATTAATATGAGACATGTCTTTATTTTGATGACTCTCAGGTCCTGAAGACGAGTTGATACTGCTGGAGATGAAGAGGTTTCTAGCACTTAACCACATACAAGTAGCCACGACACACGTGCAAGACTTCAACTTTTCAACGCAGAAGCTGAACTTCTGTCCACACAAGCCACCGCTGTGCGTTCTCCTGTCCAGCGACGAGGCCATCAGCCACAAACTAAAGGTATTGAATTAATAAAATATTACAAGAATGAAAAAGGAATTAGATAACTAAGCGCAAGAATTCTGCACCACTATTTATTACGATTAAATGTGTTCCCAAGACTCGTGTTTGAGTTCTGTTTGACCTATTTATAAGAAACACGCAATTTTGATTTTGTAGCCATCATAAAATTTTTAATTTAATAACTGTGATTTCACCAGAACTCGAATACGTACTTAATTTTAAAAATAGAACATTCCAACATTTCGTCCTTGCAAACAGTTTTTCATTCGTTATGTAATAATAGTACATAACATTGAGATATGCTGCCTGCAATATTTCATATAGGAGAATATCCTATATCTGTATATATTTGCATAAAAATGTATTCTTAGGGATACGCCGACAAATACTATGACAAGAAACGAAAATTCTCACAAGTAACGTTTACATTTTTTAATTTTATATGAAGCTTATTGCTTGAACATACCCGTACGATGCCAAAAATATTTGCTTAAAGGATATATTGACAAATTTTTCCGTGTCGTATCCAAGTAGCCTAGTTATGTATGTTAGTTGATAGACGCGATGTAACTACCACAATAATTATTGCACTAGTTGCATTTGATTTGTGCTTTATAATGTTAATTTGATTTGTAGCACTGTAAAATTTCCTTTTACAATGCTAAGTTGAGTTAAGTTTGTAAATTACAATTGTTGATAGGGTTGATACAAGGTCAGATGAAATCAGTCTATTTTTTTTCTACAAGACTTACACGACTTGAACATATAGGTACAAACGATGGTTATGTTCAACTGCAGTGAGAAAGTAACCAACAGACGTAATGACGTTAAAAACAAAGCTCAGCGATATAAAATAATACTGTTTGCAAAGTTAAATGTTTACTAAGCGTATCACAGTGAACTATTAAACTACGCCAAACTGGTTGGTTGTTTTAAACATACAGAGAGAAGTTGCGTTGCACGGGTTCAATTTTTGGGCTCCGCCATCCTGATTCCTTACTGCTGGACATGGCCAGTTCCTTCCCAGTATTTCTTGCGTCCGAACTAATAGTTCCATTTCACTAAACAACTCGCTGGTAACGAGAGCTAAACCCTACCTACCTGTCAAGCGAAAACGATAAACATTAAAATTTTTCTGGAAACCACATCAAGTATAATGCTGAACGTTATAAGTCGTGGGACTTCCATAGCAAACATTGTCAATAAAAGAAGGTACAACGTGTGAACTTGTGGTCATGTTGAATAATGTAGTGCGGAAATAGCGGCTGCGTGGTGTGATGTTCGCAGACGATATCGTCGTCAGGCAGCCTGGCGGGGCCGACCTGGGTGCAGTTCCACGACACCGAGGTAGACGTGGACGAGTACTACGTCGCCATCAACATCCCCTTCGACTGCAAGTACCTGGTGGTGCGACAGTCGGGTGACGTCGCCACGCTCACGGAGGTGTTCTTCGTGCGGCACCCGGGCCGCGTGCAGACTACTTCCTATGGCAACTGGAGCCTTCAGCAAGGCACCACCCTTCTTAACAACCGCATGTACCAGCGCAGGACAGGACTCCAGGGCATCGTCGTCCGGGCCGTGGCTATACACGTGAGACCACCTGTGTACTTACAACGATCAAGTGGCCTCCCTAACTGCAACTACTACTCGACCACGAAACTAGTCATCCAGTGAGGGGAAGAAACGTGGCGCTAGTAGTAGCTAGACACGTCACAGGGAGGGGAAATGTACTGCACCTGACATGAGTTCATGGCGCACGGTCAGCGGAGACCTAGCGCGGCGAAAACCGTGCCAGCTGCCAGCGTCACAATATTATGGCCGGTGCTGTGGTTCGCCACACCAGTTGCGCGCTGTCGTCAAGGACCACACAGCGGCATTTCGCATTTTTCCCGCGGGACTAGTTGTCGTGGTCGAGTAGTAGTTGCGATTGCTTCTTCTTGACGAAACTGATTTACGTGCATTGCATTTGCATATCAATTACAAGAACACACACTTCAAACTAAGTAGCTGTAATTTTAAATCTTAAAGAGATAATAAAACGATTACTGATTCTGTATGGCTGTAAAGTCACACCGGCGGCAACTAATAAAATTTGGGTCTCGAAAAACCTTTTTATTCAATCATGATTCCAACTTGGTGCACGAAAACGTCTAGTTTTTGAGAAAACGTTGGTAGTAAACATGTTTTTGTGTTCTTGAATTTCACCGCAATGTGTTGCGTTCATCAGTTGTACCGATGGATTCTTGTTACTTGTATGTGAGCTGTGATGTGGCATAATGTGAAAATGAAAGCATCTTGCTCAATCAATATTTTGTCCATCGTTATATCATTTTTCATATAAATATTTAATTTTTGTCCCTTTACTCTCTGTATGTATTAAAATTAATTTATAATGTTTATAACAGCGAAATTGTTAATTTATAGGAACCTCCTATATCAGTCCTCAGTGAAGATAATGACGGCACCCTACGTCTGAGTGGCTACCTTGGAGATCTTTGGACACTCTTGGAGCGTAGAATCAATTTCACGTAAGTAGTACGTAGTAAATTATGAATAAATATGTTTTTATTACTTTTGTTCTGTCTCGTGGACTGCATTCCTTACAGGCAGTCAACACCGAATTGTCAGTCAAGGCTGCAGTAAACGTCTAATCAGTTATACAGCTCTAAAGTTATGGGAACATTCAATAACAAAGTTAATTTTACGTTCTTGATAGTATCGTTGTGGTTGTCTTTAGTTTTATTTGTTATGAACCCTTGTTGACACTAACTTTTTATGTGAATTATAATCTTTGAATTTTTAAAATATGCTTCTTGGGAACTTATTTAAGATAAAACCATTAATTTTGAATTTGTGGATTGCTCATGTTACTCATAAAAATAATATAGACATGTAATTTATATTGTGATCAAATGTGTTATGCATAGTGAAATTTTAATAATATTGACAAAGATAAAATTAGGTTATGAATTAAGTGAACTATAGATGGATTATAAAAAGTCTAACCTGTACGAAATTTGTATTGTTTTGTTTTCTGGAATGTGGCATATCGTAATAGTAATCAGTCATAGATCCAAACTATAGGCCTATCTTTATTAGCGAAGTTTATTTCTGTATTAATGAAGGTGTGTACAGAAAACCCGAAAAGCACACTGTGCCAGACTACAGGAGTCACCGAACCGCTATCTGCCAGGCAGGGATTTGCGGTTAGCGGGTCTCGAACCGTCAACGGTTTGATCATTTATCGCATGGTTTACGGACAGACGCTGATCTCTCGTGATGTGCTTACAGGACAGAGTTCGTGAGGAGTAACAAGAGCTACGGCTGGGGGACGCACCATAACGGTGTGTGGAATGGAATGATCGAGATGGTCCGCTCCGGGGAAGTCGAAGTGGCGGTCAGCGACTTCACGATGACCTTAGGTCGGATGTCTGTCATCGCCTTCACCGTGCCGTTCCAGCTTACAAGGTGCACAGAGAGTCCTCGTCTGGCGCATGGGCGGTGTTGTAGCGTGTCACGTGCATTATTTTTTACACGAAACCTCTTGACTATTCATTTTATGTTTATCGACGAAAATAACAGGTACATAAAATTACACTCATATAATTTTTAAAATTCAGCTCACTTGTTAGGAACATGACTGGATTTAGTTTCTTGGACGTACTCCACTGCAAAATGAATGACTGTCAAAGAAAACTAAACAAATAAAAGAAAACCACAAAAAAGCAGAGTATGCTTTAGTCAGCAAGATACATAGACAATATGAAATTCCAAAATGGAATCGGGTCAAATAAAAACAAGGAACAAACAGATGATAAATTAAAAAAAAAACATAGTAACATGCGACACAACGATGAGAAGAAACAAAAAACACAGTAGATATCAGACACGAGCAAAAAAATAACAAAATGACACAACGAAGAGACGAGACAAAACACAACAGATATCAGACACAAACAGAAAAAACAATCGACACAATTATGAGACGACACAAAACACAGTAGTTTTCCAGACAGACGGTATCACGACGTTTCGGGAACTGGAATCTGTTTTTTTTATTTATATGTTTGTTCCTTGTTTTTATTTGTGTATGTATCTTGCTGTCTAAAGCATACTCTGTTTTTTTATGATTTTCTATTATTTGTTTAGTTTTCTTTGACAGTCATTCATTTTGCAATGAAGTACGTCCAAGAAACTAAATCCAGTCATGCACTCCCATTGCACAGTTCTTTCAAAGATCATATTGTTAGGAACATGATTTTCGGGCGTCTCAAAATTACTGTGTGCGTGTGTATGTATGTATGTATGTATATATATATATATATATATATATATATATATATATATATATATAGACTGTTGTAACTCCGAAAATACCACCTAAATTCTTAAAAAAAAAAAAAAAAAAAAACTAGATACATGTTTTTGCCTTTACTTCATAATATGCAAAAAATAAAATAAAATTTAAGTGTCATCTAGAGCCACGATTTTATGGCGAAAAGATTTTTGCAATATTTGGTTTCGATGCCTCATGTGCACACCTGCAGCTCTGCTACATCGTTTGTGATTGGATGACTTTACTCTCACTGGCCTTGGCAAATTATACACGTACAGACTCACAATAATCTTATTATGTCAAATAAGAAACGTGTCTGAACGTAGACACGCTGCCAATAACCTTGAAACAGAACTGCCGATGTGCACGAGAGACACTGAAACAAAGTGGGGCAAAATTCTTTTCGCGACAAAATCGTGGCCCTAGTCATAGCTTTAAAATCCCATAGGAAAAAGACTACAACGAAAACCTTGCGTGTCAATTTGGCGCGCTGTGAATAAAGGCGATATGTTTCTTTCTCGTTGAGCATGGTGACCACAGTAGATTATCTATTGACTTAATTGTACACGCGGGTAGCACACTATAGTACTAAGAACTATTTTCTTAGTTACACTGGCTCGTAGGAGTCACAGGTGCGTCATCCAATCACAGAAATGACCGTGAAGTATACGTTCTCAAAGTTCAACCTGAGTTCGAATATGTCCCCGAAATTCACGTACCTTTAGACTGATCCCCTCACATGTCAGGAATAACTAGGGATAGGAAATTTCGCGAAAAGATTTTTGCAGCACTTTGTTTCAGTGCCGTACGTGCGCACCTGCAGCTCTGCTATGTGATTGGATGCCGTAACACCCAGCATGTGGAGGTTAAGCACGTACATTACAGACGTGATGTGTGGTAGTTATCCGTGTAATGATTGGCACAGTCAAATGAATAACGACTCTGCACAAAAGCACTCTGTCAATAGCCATGAAGTTGAGCTGCAGGTGTGCACGTAAAGCACAGAAACAAAGTGGGGCAAAAATCTTTGCGCCAAAAATTCCTGGGAATAACATACAAAGAAAACACCTGTTTATTTTTCAGGATCCACTGCAAGTTCAAGTTTTGCGTTTCTCGGTTGTTTCCTAGCTCAATAAATATCGAAGATTCGGCGCATGCCATAACCGCCTCGGATTTTTGCCCGTACGAAACGTGACGCCTTCCTGTGCATCGTAACGTTTAAAACTCGCTCGTTCTGATGCCGTAGGACCAGTCACAATAAATACCTTGTTGTCGAAATGTTGTAATGCATTGATGCCAGTTGCAAATTCTAAACTAAATTTCAATGCACGAACGAGTGGGAAGTCATGGATTGAAGCCAGAACTTAAGCGCGCAGAAAATGTCAACAACTGCTTGGCGGCATACAGCTAACACACAGCCTTTCAACGCCCATTTGTGTATTCCTTGCTGCTGCAACGACACCAACCCAGCAGTGGTTAAATTTCTCTACCCTGTTATTTTACGCCTTGCATTGAGTATTTCAGCACAGGGTTTATTTCTAGTCCTCAAACGTATGTACATATTTCCCGTAATAATTGTTTGAAAATATCAGCGAAAGACTTTTTTTATTAATCTTACAATATGCCTACTGCGTGAAAAGTGCAAGAATCTTGAAATATAACATATTAACTTCTTTATTTGATACTTCATAAAGCTGAAACACGATCGATTTCGTATACAAATAATTAGAGAAAATTTTTTTCACTGGATTTATTTTTAACTGATCGGTTATTCCAAAATTTGGCTAATGAACTGCTATATATGTCATCGAGAAAGTTTCGGAAGTGTACATTTGCAGACATAAAAGCACAATCAATCCTTATAATAAAAATTCTCAGAAACGCATCTTAAAGTCCTGTTGTGTTTTTAAATATTGTCAGGACGCTAAAATTCGGTAATTTATTTATTTTTTGTTGTTTTTTCTCATCCATACTCAAAATAGGTGGTAAAGTTATTTTAGTTTATAACCTTAAAGGGTATTCAGTATTCGGGAATTAATATCTTTACGGTAAGAATCTAGGTGGTTTACAGTCTCTCAGTTGTCACTGCAGCACTTATTGTGTAAGTTTTGGCAGTGTCCCAGTAATGTGCGCCAAACTCTGCTGACTAGCGCATGCCTCGTGGAACAGAGAAAGTGAAATGTCGCGCCTTGTCGAATGTTCGAGAGGCGCGATCGTGTGTTATAAATACCTGCCGGCTATGTTATATAGAGCTTTCAAACGTTTTGAGCTTTTTTTCAATTGGATTTTTGGGATTTTTGGTGTCGGCGAGCATGGGCTAGGCATAGTCAGGTGGCGGTTTGGTATTGTTAGTTTTTTTGTTTTAATTAAGTAATATTTAAAATAAATAGATTTATGAATAAGTAGAATGTGAGGCGTTTTCAGTTAGTGAAAGACCATCCTTCACAAGTAGCACTGGGATTGGATGAGACATGGCTGGATGAGAACGTGAGAACGAGTATTCTTTTTACTATTATTTATTATTAATTTAATTAGTTTTCGTGTTCGGTTTAATTACAAGTAACAGTCGTGGTTTCTTTACGCGAGTAATTGCTGTTGGCCAGTACGATCGTTTTTTACTTCATGTTTCAGAATAGCACAATGACCTTGAACTTAATTATTGTAATAAAGACACCACTTCCTTATGGATAATTTCAACTCTGATCATATAATGTAATACCTGTTCATCGCTTGTTAACGTCCTTTTATAAATTCACGCTTTGAAAGATTTTCCAAATTTTACACTTAATCTTGAATACCAATAATGTAATGTTTATTTTTGTATAATTTAATTTATACTTTTGTGAATAAATTTCCGTTATTTGAACTCATTCTTTTATTTCAGTATTCGATCAGTAGTCCATTTAAAATTGGTTGAGAGCCCCTAATCGTAAATATTACGTTAACTATATTATGCTGCCTGTGGCGCATCTTATGCCGCTATGCAGCCGAGCGGAATTAATTCATTATTTTCAGTTTGGGTCATGTGCTCTAACAAACCATTAGCATTTATTTCACAATAGGCTACAAGGTAGAAGGTTATTTCTGATAAGTGTTTGCTTCTCTTTGCAAGACTTAATGCATAAGGAGCTACGTATTTATTTCGCCCAAAGTCAGGATAGTTAATTACAGGGTTCATTTCATGTTGTTTATAGTTTATCTTTATGGTTCAGTTCAGTACTTGTTATTATTTATATGTATTTCCCTTTCCACCTCGTAGTTTCAATGATATTAAGTTGTACACGCTCCCCCAATTGTACATTATAATTTTACATTATCAACTACTTCAGTTTGTACTATACATATTTACACATTCAGTCTACACATTTAGATTATGTATTAAGTTAGCTGTATAATTAAATTTTAATTTATCACGCCCAGCCTCATGACACATTTTTGGCTGAAGTCGCCGGGCAAATACTTCGGCGGCGGCCCAGCCTAATTACTGACGTGTTTGACACTAACTTCTTGCTCAACGACAATTTCACTAATTGACACATTTAGATCATAATTATTTCTAGTTTACTACGCCCAGTGGCTTTACCCTCGTGTAATATTTGTAGAATATCAGGTCGTTTATTAGGCCGTGGTCTGGTGGTATACCATATAGTATGCAATATTTTTAAAGAAAAATTATAATGGAATTGGACGAGGACATCAACGAATACAGCACAATAGACAAGAGACACGAGTGGCTGTGGACACATACGAAACTGCAAAGTGAAAACAGACAAAAAGTAGCAGGCTTCCCTCAAGTAAACAGATGCGGCGTTTTGCGAACTATCATTTGTTCCCATCTTCAGGCACACGTACAAACTAAGAACTCCAGCTGCCCCGTCCATTTTAATCGCCATTTTTCACACACCCTACTTTGTCGTTTACTTTATTGTACTTTTGTTTTGTCTCTACTCATTCAGAGACTATATTCCATTACGGAATTAATCGGAGTTGCTGTTATAATTTTTATTTTTGTTTTCATGTCCTTTTTTGCGATAAGATTACATTCCTTTCCGAAATTGTGTGTATGTTACATGTTTGTTGACAACAGTTAATACTTACTGTTTTTTTTAATGTTTTTCTGCAACACTGCAACATTAGTTGGAAATGGTGTATGTCTAAAAAAACGGTTCGGTTTTTAATACTTACCCACTGCAGGAAATGACCAAAGATCGCAAACATACGATTATTGTATTTCTGTGGAAAAAGTGATAGTTTTAACGAAACAGAGTTTTGATTTAAATTGAAGTAAGAGTTACCACGATTCATGAAAGAAATACATAATACAATAAAAATCATAAGTTGTGATGGTTGTGAAGATGTCAGTTTTACTTCAAATAACATTTTAGACTTTGCTTAATGCATTAGTTACTAACGTTCGCATCTACTCTCGAGTGTGATTAATTTTTGCCAATTAGTTTTTGTGGAGAACATGCTAGTCTATACGACAGCCTTGTTGTCCGCAGGTACGTGGTGTGCATCAAGACGCCTTCTAAAGACGACGGCCACTGGGATGACTTCCTCATGCCCTTCGTCAGCAAGCTGTGGATCACAGTGCTGGGATCCTTGATAGTGTACGCACTCCTGCTGTGGAGCCTTCACCATCTAGGGGCTCGCCTGGGCAACGCTGAGGCCTTCGCATACGAGGATTACCGCCTCAAAGACTGTCTCCTCTATGTGTTCTCCGCATACTGCCAGCAAGGTACACTTCACTAGAGAATCATTTAATTACGTTTGTTAGACCGTCTACACAGTCACTTTATGTGCACAAAGAACTGTAAACTAGGCAACTGTTCGAGTGTGGCTGATTATAATTTCCTGATTGTTACTAATGTCTCCATACAAATTATAGCTACAATTTACAACATCCTGCAACTTTGGAAATATATATATTTCTTATGATAATTGGACCTAGTATCTCAAATAGCTTTGCCGATATGTACACAAAGAGTACTATTTAAATTAATTATCTCTATATATAAAAATGAAAGCTGACTGATTGACTGACTGACTGACTGACATATCAAACTGCAGCCCAAACCACTGGACCTAGAATCGTGAAAATTTTTGTGGGGGTTCCCTTCAGGTCGTAGGTGAGCACTAGGAAGGGATTTTTCGAAATTCGACCTCCAAGGGGGTGAAAAGGGGCGAAATGTGTTTCCGAAGAAACGTCGATAGAGCTCGAACCCGACGGCCAATCATGGTGATTTTTACTTTAATAGGAAACTCGTAAAAATGCATATTAGCCAATTTAAGGATTTTTTGAAGTTCAACTTTTAAGGGGCTGAAAAGACCTTAAATGTGTTTCCAATCAACTATCAATATCTATCGAACCCTTCGGGATAGAGAGTTGATATTCACTTCAAAATATTGCTTACGTAAATACCCAAAAAGCTGTTTTAGGTTTTTTTGAAATTCGACCCCCAGGCAGTAAAAAGGGGCAAAATGTGTTTTTATTGAATTGTCTTTATCTTTGAAACACAATTGGCTATCGTCGTGATTTTAACTTTAATTGGTTACTTTTACAAATGTCTATGACAGGACTCAAAATCGTTTCGAAATTCTTTATTTAAAGGGGTGAAAATACGTGAAATGGATATTCGATTATCCTTCCATATCTATCGAATCAATCGAGATATCGAAGTTCTCTTTGCTTTAAATGGGTGCTTTTGTAAATATCCCAAGTACCATTAAAAATATATTTTCCAAATTCGGCCCTAAACTGGTTAAAAATTGGGTAATATGAGTTTTCGACTCACATTCGATATATATCGATCCCATAGTTTTTTATATAGAGACGTGATTTTTGTTTAGTATTGATGCTTACTCAAATAACTAAAAAGTAATTTCAGGAATTTTCGAAATTCGCCACCTAAGGACGTGAAAAGGGGCGAAAAGTGGTGAAAAGCGTTTTCAATTAATCGTCGATATATCTTGAACCCAGCGGGCTAATGTTGTGTTTTCTACGTCCACGAGATACCAATAAAGTATTCTAAAACGTGATTCAAGGGTTTTTAGAAATTTACTCTCTTAAGTGGTGAAAAGACCTTGAACGTGTTTTAGATAAATCCTCGATATCTATCGAACCCGTCGAGATATACAATTAATTTTTGCTTCAGGATGATGATTACAGAAATTATCGCAAAACGGTTTTAAGATTTTTCGAAATTCGATTTCTCAATACTGTGCAGTGGTCATAATTTTTTTTAATGAATAATCTATTTTGATTCGACTGAACGGGCTAGCGTTGTGATTTGCACTTCAATTGGATACTTATACAAATGTATAAGATGTGAATTTAAATTATTTTGAAATTCGACACCCAAAAGGATGAAAAAGCACAAAACTTATTTTCCATCAACTCATGATATCTATCTAACCAGTAGATATATTGAGGTGTTGTTCGCGTCAGAGTGATGCTTACGCAAATATTTAAAAAAATATGTATGTAAATTTTTTCTTTATAAGAAACGTGATTATTAAGAATAAAACTTAGTTGGTCAATAATAAAGGCAGATGATCCGAAAAGCAGGAACGAGCAGCGAGAAACAACTTATACAGAAGTTTCACTACAGTAACCTATCGAAACGTGGTATGAGCCCAGGACACAGATATTTTATTTTATTTTTTTAATAAATTTTATTTTCATGAATTATTTCGACGTTACGTGACGCAGTTGTTTGTCACTCAGGTCTAAATTCCGGGAGGCTCTGGGCTCGAATTCCGTTAAAAGCTGCGTGCAAACGTTCAATTCTGACACACAAAAACTACAAGGCAGATCGAATTAGTGCAATTTACATAGGTCTTTAAAAGTGGTAAAATTGCAGTTCGCTTTCCACTTAAGTTCCTCTACAATATCAGCTGACATATCGTCGGTATACTGCCAAAAGTGATTAAGTCATAAATGCTATTTAGTTTAAAAACAGTATTAAATTGTAGATATTAACAAAAATGTGGTATGTTACTATACTGTGACACAACAGTACGAAACAACGAATAGACTTTAAACTTGGCAATAGTTCGTGAACAACATATACATATTCCTAGCATTTTTATAATTTTATCTCATTTTGACTTTGTCTTTTTTGGCAGTAAACAGACGATATATCATCTCACTTATCTCAGGTTTGGGGCACCAAATACGTTTCCGCGAAACCTTTACCCTCTGAAACTTTGTAATGTCAATAAAGTTAAAGTGAATATTTTGACAATATATAATTGAGGGCACCGTCACCAATGGTTGTGCACAGGGTAAACAGATGTTTCTCATTCGATTAACCTCTTACCTTAGGTGTCTGTAAGTACCCCACAACGTTAAATTGGCAGGGCTATAAATAAGGCCTAGGCGAAGTCGCTGTTAGTGGCAGGCACAAACTTAAGACTGCTTTTCGCGTGGACAGCTATAGCTACTTATCCTGCTGCAGAATTAGTTCAACTAGCCGCTTGGACATTCTAACACTTGATGACTGAAGTACCAATCTTGTGTACAAAGAGGTTTTTTTAATTAAAGTAAATATTATCAGTTACGAATAATACTCGCGAGCAAAGCCGCGGGGGACTGCTAGTTTATTCATAAAATAGGACGTGTTATTTGAGGCATTCGCACAACATTTTGAGGAGTGCTGACGATGGCCCTAAAGGGTGAAGAAATTTTGATCAGCACTTAATAGGGAGGCTTTCGGCACTGGTGAGGGTGAAATGAGGTGAGGTCAGATCAGCGCCGAAATGGGACAGTGGGAGAAACGAGTGCTCAGCGAGGAGACCCGTCAACCAAAAGCAACTACAGACAAGATTCACATGCAGAAAACTATGTCAACCCCGCTGGGAATTGAAGCCGGATTGCCGTGGTAAGAGGCGACTGGTCTGACACATCACACCACTGCGGTTCTGCGTAACCAAGAGCTTCTAGAAAATGTCATCAGTTTTGATGTGTACAGACAGTATAAAGATTTCTTCAGATCTACATGGCCATTGCGGTTTTGTTGCAGGCAACGACTTCACGCCTCACTCCTGGCCATGCCGGGTAGTGTACCTGATGTCATACGTGACAGGTCTCACCCTGCTCGCCGCCTACTCAGCCGCCCTCATATCTTCCCTGGCAGAGGACAAGGTTGTCCTGCCCTTCAAAGACCTAGCCGGCCTGATGCTCGACGGCAGATACACATTCAGCTGCATAAACACCTCTGCCGAGTTCAGCATGTTCCAGGTGCCACCAACTATGTTCCATGTCACTTCACACCCTACATTATGTGTATATTATATGTATATATATCTAATATATAAAATTATTGTGTCACAGTGTTTGTTTCCATACTCCTCCGAAACGGCTTAACTGATTTAAATGAAATTTTGTATATACATTCAGTAAGTCTGCGAATAGGTTTTTATCTGTTTTTATGCTCCTAATTGCTATTGTTTAGTAAATATTCTTAATTAAATAATTTTGGAACCTGGTCGATAACTGTGTAAGTGATAATTGATCAGTTATCGTCACGAGATGATACCAGTCTATCCCCACCATGCGTCGCTGCTCTATTATTATCATTTATCAATTTCTTTATTATTAGACCTCTTCCACTTATATACCACATCCTTACACACTTACAATAAGTTATTTATGTGACAAAACAACGTTTGTCGGGGCAGCTAGTGTGTGTGTGTATATATATATATATATATATATATATATATATATATATATATATATATATATATGGTCTGTGTGTTGTGGTATAAATACAGAGATGTAATATGAAAAAAGTGTAATAGTATTGGAAGTATTATCTGTAATACAGCACATTTGCAACACTACATTTAACTGTGACGAGTATGTCAAATTAAAAACCTAGTTTATGAAATGTTAAATGTATTTGTAGCACCTCGACTATTTTATGAGTGAAGCACCTTGGAGAAATGCAATTAGGGTCTTCCCAACATGCGAAAGTTTTGTTTATATATTTAATTTAGAGGTTTTTAAATAATTAGACATGTGTTTATGAATATACCACCGGAATACGCGTATCTGCCACAAAGTTGATAACAAAAACCGAAGGAGTTGTTAAGTGAGATCGATAAAAACATAAATATTAATTTTGATATCCACGACATTAAGAGGGCGTTTAATATCTACAGGGATTTCATAATGCTTGTAGCCTCAAGCGTTGTCGTTAGACTGATATTGCGTGGTCCCAACGGAAATGTGGAACCCTTCTGCTGCTTGAAAGGTAATTCACGTAGGAAGCGATTGCGGCTCAATTGTAATGTTACAGTGCATCAAGCGAACGTGTGGTATCGTATATAAGGAAACAATAATTCTTTCTATAAACTATTGCCTACGAACGAAGGTAATAGCTAACTTTCCTAGATTCTATTTTTCGATACATCGATTATTTTACATACTGCGAACTGTCATACTTGCTCAAATATAGACCTTTTTACTATTTAAATGTTCATGTTATTAATGCCGTTAATCCAATTTAAAAAACAAGCATTCCTAATTGTATCTATCTTTAATGACATTCCAAAATCGCATTACTCTGTATAACTTGATTGGCTTGTATTTGCTTTCGCATTTCCCTCTAAAACTGATTGAAATGACGCACTCTACGCTCTATTAAATGCAACACATACAGCAGATTCCTCAATAGGGCTGTAACTTGTCAGAAAGGCGACTCATGATGCGATTTTTGCACGTATCCTATGGTACAAGTGCTGAGCACCTTCTGAGAATATATTTCACACTCTCTGTACTCCTCGACGTCGCTAGGATAGTGACCCAGTGTAGCGTACATACACCATAAAGAGCACACCGTTTTTACCCAGTGAAATGATAGAGACGCGCGCTTTGGCTACAAAGAAGCTTGGTTCCTGTGGTTCGTTAAGGTGTGTTCGTATCCCGTGATTGATAACATCACGAAATAAACTCTAACTCTTTCATTATGCTCCCTCTGCTTCATTCGAGTGTGTAGTTAATTCCCTCCATCTTCGGCCCTGATCTATTATACCAAGCGAGACCCAGTATGACAACGAGACCGATAGCTCTATTCACACGTAACCATAAAAACATAAACGCGGCCATCACTTGCTCAAGACAAAAACTACAATTATCCTTGAACAATACTGATCTCAGCCGGAGTCATTCATTCAGTGGTAAACACGCCATGATAACACGAATATGAAACCCTATCCCCAACCATCAGTTGCTTATTATTTGTACAAACACATGGAAATAAAAATGGGACTACAGCGCCTCTGATTGCATGCAACTGCCGCTCTGAAATTCAGAGCGACTCGAACCATTCTATGTCTAAGCGCTTACTTCTGCGAGGTGCACCGCAGGAATGGGAATGTGGGCATGCTCTATCTCCTAACTTCCCCACCGTGGATGAACTACAAACTTGCCTCGCCCATGTGAGTGGTAATTTTGTGGAACACCCAGCCACCTTATTGGAGTCCTACGAAATCACCACGATCAAAGACAATTATTCAAACTATTATAACGGTAGCCTTCTAGGCATTTCAAGCTTTCATTAGGGTACACGTACACAGTGGAATCGTACAGTAAACTTCACTTGTACTGTGAGACGACTTTCGATACAACAATTTGTAGAATGTCTGCAGACACCCGGTACTTTCAAAATTTCAATTACTCGCATAAAACAGTAACATAGTTTGTCTGCAAAAAATTACTAGGCCTTGTACTATTTTGCTGTGCAGGAGTCGAATGATACCACGATACGGAAAGTTTACAAGACATACCTGTCACGAGGCACTCACAAATTCCCTAAGAACACGGACGAGACTATCCAGCGGCTCTGCTCGGAGAATTACTACGCCAGTCTTCTGTCTGAGCACGACCTCAAGTCTATGGACTCGTCCGTGTGTAACCTGGTGGCTCTTACTGACGACAAGTTTCCCGCCAGCCTCGCCATCGCCGTGGCCAAGAACAGTCCATACAAGGGAATTATCAACCAACAGTGAGTAGTGTTGGACATGTCTCATCAACCCTCCTTTCTCATTGACCTTTCCACGCACCTTTCATTTGGGAGGATCCGAGTTCGATTCTAGATTATGGCCCATCCTGATTTCGGTTATCCATTATTTCCCAAAATTGTTCTAGGTTAATATGTTGTTGGTTTCTTGACCATCGCCGCTTCTTCTACTTCCTGTCATAATTTCAAGTTGCATCTCTAATGACTTTTCTGTCGGTGAGTGGTAAATCCGTTTTACGTTTCCATTATCCTTCCCCAACACTTTTTGCACAATCATTTTGTTACGGTGTCGCAATCCCGCGGCGTCGGTGGCGTCGTGGAAGAATAGGAGGACGATTGCACAACCCTGTAACAATTTGTTTGCGATAGTTTCAACTAGTTTTGTATAGCTTTAATATCTGATATTTTTAGTAGTCATAAAAATAAATACTAGTGAAAGCGCAATCAAAACTGCGTGTAGGAATACACATATCTGCCTCATAGTTCGGACTCAAGACGAAGGAGATGGTATGTGAGATAGACCAAAGCATTAAGATCATGCGATATACATGATGTTGAATGCAACATGTACAGTATACACATTAATAAGTGTAACCAACTCGAATGGCTATGCATATAATGATTTTGATATGTAACATGTCGTACAAGTTATGTAAATCTCTCTGGGATATGGTATCAGTTCTCACAATGCTTCTCAGTGAAGTAAGGTGATGGTTATTGTCGGGATTGACTGAATGTCAGTCCCCTTCCATCATGTCCACAACTGCTCGATATGACTGGGGCCTAGTAATACTGTAGGTTAAGTTAGTGTGAAAGCATTTTGTAGTGCTCACTGTGTTAACTAAGCATGTGACTTAACTGGTGGATCTTGATTCACTTGGCACCTAACCTCTTCAGTCACGTCGCACTTGATTTACTCGGTTATAGCCTGTCTGATTTTGACATTTCTCTTTTGAGAATGATGCCTGACCAAACCACTGTGTCTAGTCACTTAAACCCGCCTGACCTAAAAAAAGGTATATGTAACCTTTTCTACAGATACACTTCTCAGAAGAGAAATGCGACAGTCAGGCAAACTTGTACCGGTGCACATCACTGCAGTCAAGATTGCCACATCAACGGCTGCATCCTCCTAATAGATAGGGCTACGGGATAGGCGAATTCGTCTTGTCAAACACTATGGCATTTACGCTAAACCATGGACATGTTCATTGGTTGTTGAGCTTTTACCGCTACATGTGGAGTTTAGTCGTTGTACCTATCGATGTTGGGACTGTTGGTCTTTGCAGCCTGAACAACCTGCGTGACCTGGGCGTGCTGGAGGGGCTGTGGACGATGTACTGGCCGGACCAGCTGTACCGGCCGCAAAGCCCTTGGACGTCGGTGACGGTCGCTAACATCCGTTCCATCCTGGTGCTGCTGGCGGCGGGCGGGATGCTGTCACTGCTGGCCGCGTGGGCGGAGCGTTGTGCGCACCGCGGCGTCCATGAGGGCCACGACGTCGACTCGTACCGCGAGGACGAGGCTCCTCCCAGCGCTGCTGAAGGCCGCCGCACAGCAGTGCTGAGCTTGCAGGAGTGCGACGACAAGCCTGTCGTCTGTCCGCCCAGTGCCACATAATGCCACTCACACAGTGTAGCACCTCTCATTTGCACAAACGGGATGTGCGTTGACTGTGTTATCTGGGAACTTACATCAATTACTCTAGAGAATAGTACCGGACACGTAGGCAATATTTTGGTGAGAGAGTGAGATATTGGTCAGCGCTCAACATCGAGGTCTCCAGCGCCGTTGAAGGATAACATGTGGTCAGTATGGAGCAGTACGGAATGAAAGGGCGGGGGAAACGAGAGATACCCGAGAAAACCCGCCGAGCAACGGCGTCCGGCACGATTCCCACATGCAAAAATCTGGGGACCGACCCGCCAGGAATCGCCTTGTTGATCTGACCATTCGACCACCGCGGCCCCAATATTTTGTTGATAACAAATTATCCAGCCAACAGACTTTACCACTAGAATCTCTCCTGGTTTTTACATTAGGCAGCAGTGTATGATCGATATATTGTTTACATTATTGGTAGGATCTCTGAAGTCTTTTGCCTGACATTTTGTATTACAACTTATAAAAGTGCGGGTTTCATTATGAAAGATAAAATAGGTCGTATTTTTCTAATTATCTCAGGTCACAGCTTGATGAAACTTTATAGGCTGTTATGTGACTTCTTTGTGCAATTTCTCATCAGCAGTGCAGAAATGAAGTTTGCTTTCATTGATGATTTAACGTGCCCTATATAAGAAGGTTAAAGAATAGTACTTTTATTTAGCATCATTCGTAGCAAAATTAAAATGATAACAGAGTTCGATATATTTGTTTTCCATGTGAAAGAACTACACAACGGGGAAGATAAACGACGTAGTTATTCGATTATTAAAGCAATGCCAACATCCTGTCATTTCTCAACATGTTTGTGCCGTCAGCCGTCAAGGTAGCGCTGGTGCGCATGTTGCAATCTTCTGCCATGCTAATGGATGTGCAGTGTCCGATATTGTTCTTTGTGCATGTGCTTACGTGGTGAAACCGCCTCGGCTATTTTCGTAACCGTGTTCGGCTTTTGCTCGGCTACATCTCACCCCTTCCTCCTCAAATAGCCTCCAAACCCTCCCCAAATCTTGGGTTATAATCTATCTCATGAACTAGCACACTTTTCTGACAATATTATTGGCGTAGTTCTGTATGGTACTTTTTGAATCACCATTTGTTCTCAAGTACATTCTGTGTGATATTGTAATCACTTAATCTTACAAATAAAAATATAATTATTTTAGTACCAAAAATGGCATTTGTTAGCTGTAAAAACACGTGCACTCGTTCGTGGCATTGACTGATAACAATCATCATACATTTAGTTCAGGTTCGATTAGGTTATACGGGGTTAGTTTGGGTTAGGCTGGGTTAGCTTATACAGGGCTGTTAGTTCATGTTACGTTAGAAAAAGTTGGCGTTAAAGAACGGCGGGCGAAAGCCGGACGTAGCCGATTCGAAATAGTGAAAATAACCAAAATAATTTCACTGTGTGAATACCTGGTGCCAGACCAGTGGCGAAGCAGTCACATATTAAAATTTTAAAATAATAATTGCGGGATACAATAACATTGTTTTTTGAGTTTAAAAACTTATGTTTTTAGAAACGTTTAAATTATGACGTTTCAGATTTTTCTTCGAAAATTTTGCAGTAGGTACTTTGTTTTTATTTTCCTAGTTGTATACAAATGTACACAGTGCGTATTGTCACATTAATGCAGTCTTATGCACGTGTGCATGCGTAGTGTTTTTTAATCAAAGTATATATAATTTATTGCTATAACTTGCTTTTATTTCAGCGTGTGGCGTGAAGAAATCTGTGTCTGAGGAAACATATTTTAAATTATAGCGAGCATACTCTGGATGATATTCTTATACCCTTGCTTCACTGCGAACGTGAACTATTTAAATAATGGGCCTTGAATTATGATCGTCATGTAATTTAAGACTTAATTGAGAATTGTACCATTTATAAAAAAAATTTTTATTGACGACCTAATTTTTTCTTCTAAGTTCAGTAAAAATATTTTTATGGTATTTTTTTTTTTAATTGTGTATGTGACTAATGTCAGTCGGATTGTATAAATGTGACTGCTACTTTCAGACTTCATCCTTAAGGAGCGTTCGTAGTTAATAAATTAGCACCATTTCAGGATGAAGTGTTTGTTCTAATTTCTCAAAGAATAATATACCTATGACAGTAACACCTTTTTAAGGCAAAGACAAAAATCCGTATCTCTGTTACTATAGTTGAAGTTTTGGTACTGGAATATCAATACGATTATAAAAAAAAAATTAGAGATTTCAGCGAAATTTTGTAATAGGTATAACGCAATTTATTTATAACAAATATTCTTCAATTAAACAAATAATTTAACTATAGTAACCTAGATGCGTCCTTTGTGAATACATATATGTATTAAAATCCTTTTAGAAACTTATTTTTCTGAAAACCAACTAAAGGCGAAGCATGTTTTCGTATTTTCTGTCACTTTTTCTCTTCTAAACTCACAGATATTCAACTCCGGTAAATGTCACCCCTTGGTTTCCACTCCTTAGGGTGCCTCCTTAAACAAAGTGTCGGTCGACGTTCAGGTCTCATTTATGATGGGACGCACCTTAATTAACTCATCGATTAATCATTTGTGAAAGTTCTTGAAGGAAAAGTCTCAGCAAAATTTCCAAGCTACGTAATACGTAAATTGCAAATTGAGGGGAATTTCCTTCACTTACACAGAATGATTCGAGAAAGTTTGTGGTATTTCTTAGTTACAAGCACTTATCTTTCTTCACGAAAGTTTCCAAATCTGCGTGACTATGAAAACCATTCTCAATTGTGAACACGTTACGGTTGATAAGATTGAAATATGCATTGAATTTGTGATCGCGTAGAGAAGTAAAATTTGTTTCACATTTTAGTTTTAGTGTAGATAATGTTTCAGCTAAATAAGAATTATGCAAAAATTTGTTATTCATACTGAACGGGTTTACCGTTATTTAACTCATCACTTACTCACGAAAAGGACAAATCAATAACGTCTTAGGATACAGTTTCTTTTCTAACAATTTTCTCTGTATCAGTGTAAGTGTGCTATATTTTAATATCTGTATTTGTATCGTTTTAAGCAGTTATCCGCAGCTCACTAATATCTACTTGAGTCAATCAATTTTTTAAAATGATAAGGCAATTTTACATCTTTTGTCTAAATCATTACAAGCACCACACAACTCTGCTGCTTAGATAGATACTTTCTTTCGAGCACGAAACTGAAATGCAGGAACTTATTGTAACTCAATTAGAATCTCTGCGAATGTTTCCTCAACACGTTTTAATAAGTTTTTCTATAGGCGTGTCTATGTAAGTTATTTTGATCTCTTTTTTTTTTCAAAGAATTTTAGTAATTTGTGATGAGCAATTTACGTTTGTAAACGCGTAAAAATCACTGGATTTAAAAAAATTGTTGAAATAAAATTTTTCTTTCTAATTATGTCATACTTTTCTCATTTTTTTACTTAGTTGTTTAAAAACATTCATAGTTCGAAAATTATTTTCTTCGTGTTAAGCACGTTATATTTTTGTTGCTGTAATTACAATTATAGTAGTCAACCTGAGAAAATAAAATAAATTATTAAAATAATGTATTTATATTTTGATTTATATACGATTAACAGGAATTCACCCTAATAAGCCTACTTTCCCTCAACGTTTACCCAAATTAACGCTAAACTGCATAATTGTCTCGGTATATATCGGTATATGAAATACTTTCTTAATTTATTCTCACGCTATCTTATAAAATTGTGGGCCTTCAACACTAAAGACCAGTTAAATTAAAGTTTGGATATCACAGTGAGTAAGTATTAAATTTGCTTACAATCGCTCCAAAGATTTCTGAAATACAAGAACTTAAATCTATGTATTCATGTCGAATATTCAAAATAGGAATGTTATAACGCCGTCATGTAACAGCGAAACAGTTGAACACAGTAATAGGGTTGTCGCCCATGTGGTTTGCATGTTGGTGGACTATTTTAACGTTTTTTCCCTTAATGTTTATATTTCGTTAACTCTATAAAATATTTTTAAAAAAGTCGTAGTTTTTTACTAAACGCTGTATTATATATTTCATTAAAAGTCAAATTTTTTGGCTTGAATTCTAAGGACCCTTACGAGTTGAGATATAGGTAATAAGTTGCGGAACTGAATTGTCACAATTTTCCTCAAGAATTCACCTTCTGAAATATTTTTTGTAAGTTTCGAACAGAGTGGTATACAGGCTATCCACAAAAATCGCCGAAAAACGTCGGCAGGTGACTTCTTAAGAAAGATAAATCAGAAAAAATGCAAAACGCTTTTGAACGTAGCTATATAACTGAGGGGGAAATACCGTTATATGCTCCTGAATATTGAATTTGCAGACAATTATTTCCCAACAGTTCGTAAATTATTTTATGTATTAATAACAGTACCGGTACTCAGCATATTTCTGTATGTTAACACAACTTCATCGAGAACATATGGACCTTATATTATATACTCACAAAACCGTAAGCAAGACTTTATTTCTGGCACACTATCACTGCAGCTGAAGCTTAAAGAAAAATGGCTGGTCGTGGGTCAGTAAAACACATAGAAAAAATAAGGTGTTACCGACTGTTTTGTTAGGTACGTCATCCAGCTAAACAAAACACTTTCTACATTTATGTATCCGTAACAGCATAGATGTAGTTTGAAATATAGTAATGGTTTCTTTCCCCTTGACGATAATGTGAATTTGTGAACATGCATCAAAACATTGGTCATTAAATTAAGTGAGTCCTATAGCCCATTTTAGCATGAAAAGTTATTAAATGGTAAATAAGTACACTCACTGCAGCAAAGAATTAAGTGCGATTTATTTCGCAACGCTGTAATGTTTGCGTGATACTGATATTTTCTGGTCTACGAATACACGTGAAATATAAGTGGTATGTAGTATCCAAGTTGCGTTTGGTAATGTACAGATGACTAAGTGCCGATATTATAAACCTCTTTCAAATGACAACCAACTGCTATCCCCATAGAGAAAGCATTGGTGAGCAGGTGGTTGTCATTCGAAAGAGGTCTATAAATACGGCCCTAAGACTTTGTAGTATTGTCACAAATTACACCTACCCACGACCCAGAATTTTTCTTCAAAGTATACAGAAGCTTCAACTGCAGTGATAGTGTTCCAGAAATATAATTCTTATTATTTTTTTTTTTTTTTGGTTGTGTGAGTTAACTAAGGTATTGTATATTATGTTTTCAATCAATATCTACCTATCATATGCGTGGTGCGGCTGTATAATACGAACACCCGTGCATGCAGTATTGCCTACGCACTAGGTTCTGTATCAAGATGTCAAGTGCGATTTAAATACAAACGATGGGTTCTGGACTGTCGTTACAATGGGGCCATTTTGTTACACATGTCATATTACTCAGTTACTCACCTTCAAATATTTAAATATGCTGACGGTACAAATGTTTTACGCAATTTTAAAGTAGCAACCCCTGTTATTTTGATAAGGATTGAGGGTATCAACCAGCGTTTGCTACTGGTTTGTTGGTTACATTAACATAAAGCGGTATTCTGAGAATTGTTATTGTACCTACATGAACTGTGGTTAAATAACGGTTTCCAAATTACTTAATACGTTTACGTATAAAGTGTCCTACATATTTTCAGCTTTATTTTACACAAGAAATCATCTGCGGGATTAACAGGTGATTTTTGTTAATACCTGTATAACATGAAATATTATGTTTTTACTTCTAAATGTTTACAAAAACTCTTCACAGACCTACAGTATCACGTACCAAGCTTATTTCGGCGGTATATACTATTTGTCAAATTTAGGAATAGGGTCTAGTCAGAATGATTAAAGTTATATTCTAGATAGTGTTATATAATCTCCTTCAAGGTTGCTCTCTTAATGATATTTGCTTTATTAGGCTGCTTAGTCAACTTCTGCATTATTAAATCACGATTTCTAACACATCTAAGTGTTATCTGTCTTTCATGCATCGATACATATTCTTTTTTTTACTGTAATAACATTTTCGTGATATGAATACATTTCCAGCAACCAAATTAATAAACAGACACTTGAAAATTTCGTGTTACTTTCTGATTGCAGAGTAGACTGCAAGCTGTAGTTCACTCTCATGACGTCTTTCATTATCGTACAGTGTCTTGGTTTACAGCGGGAAAAGGTTAAGCCAAGCTATTTAATGAAATTTCTATAGTAGAGTGACCAAATGCATACAACATAGTCAAATACGTGGACAACAATACAACAGATTAAATAAGTAGTACAACTTTTTCTATTTATTCCGTGGCCGGTGGCCAACATCATAGATTATGTTCGAGGATGTACAGATCAATGAATCCTAGTCTGTTGTCAAATAATAAAGCTACTTGAATTTTCCATCTATTTACTCATAAGACAAAGTTGGTTAGTCAATGTTAGAGTATGAACTCACTCTAACGTTAGTTTCACTGGATGCTTGCTTATATACTTGTCTTAGCGAACCAAGAAGTGTGTGTAAACATATTTACACTCAAATACCTGTCTACAGAAATACTCAAACTTTATAAACGCTCGGGAATTATCGGTAGGTAACTTTAAAACAATAATTTTTTTCATTGTCAGTAAATACGTGAATGAAAATGGCATTCTGCAAACCTTCAGTACGCACATTTGTATTCCGCACGCTCTGATGCGACATTCAATTCTGTGGTTCGGATGAGCCGAATACATTGCAGTCAAGTATCGTATTGTGGAAGGAGTGCCACAGGCGTTTGCAGACAACCCGCAGTTTGGGGCATTTACCACGAACGCTATTCTACACACTTTTACCGGATAGCAGGACAATCGTACGTATTTACCAGCGACTGCATCTTTGGGAGTCTGATTACACGAAGGGCTGAAGTCGGCGGAAAGAAATTGTCATAATTCCACGTTTCGAAAAAAATTCCCTTGATCATGTAGCTGAACAGTCATCAACCAGAGCTCTGGCGAATGCGCGCCATATAGGCATGAGTAACAGCACTGTAAGGGAGGTTTCGCGCTCTACCACTGTCAAAGTGTGCAGGCGTTGGAGCCAGTCTATCACACAACAAGCCGTATTTCGCCGGTGGTTTATTGCAAGACCAACTCGAACAGCATACTTAAATGAAACATGTGCAATGTTTACACACGGAAGAAAGTTTAACAGCATATACAGCCACGTGTTGAGTGAGGACAAACCACACACAACTGGCATTACAACTTCCCAAAGGCAGTTTAAAGTAAATGTGAAGGCAGTTATTGCCCACAACAGTTTAATTAGGTCACATATCCATTCTTAAATAATTATACCTACATCCATTTTCTACAACGCATCCTTCCGGAACTGTTAGAAGATGTGCAACTCGCTGTAGGGAACGAATAAGTGTGGATTCTGCATAACGTAGCCCCAACTCCAGCACACGTGTTGTGCGAGAGATATTCAACAACACCTTTCCTGGGCAATTAGTCAGACGTGGTAATCCAATAGCTTGGCGCCCCTCGTTCGCCAGATCCATCACAATTCAACTTCTTTCTTATATGGCCGCATTAAGAGCCATGTTTACACAGCTACAGTTGAAACGGTGGTGAAGTTAACAGGGATGAATAATGGCTGGTAGCAAACGGCTGCGTGATGCCAGTGCCGGATCTAGGGGGTGGCAAGGGGGGGCATGTGCCCCGGGCGGCATATCTAAGGGGCGGCAGACTGGTCCCTTCTATTTTGTTTTTTTAGGAAAGGTAAAGTTACCTGTGTGTTATCTTTATGTGAAGCATACGCAAGTATCTAGCTTTCGTGTGTGTGTGGTCGAAGAAAATACGTCTGTATGTTTCAATGAGTCATGTCAGGATAATGTGTCAGAAATGTGAGAGCGAATACAAGGGGAGATGAAATGCTGAAACTGATATGCTTGCTTAAAGAGAAGG
>PNEQ01114547.1:0-32197 GCA_003012365.1 Medauroidea extradentata | reverse complement strand
ACAACATTTAAATTAATGAAATTAGGTGATTTTATAGCTGTTGAAAAGTAGAGTTTATAGTAGGAAATTGATTGAGGTTATTATAAAATAAATATAGTCCAAGATGGTATTAATTAAAATTACAGAATTTAGACTGTTTCTCCAACTATTACTGCAGTGTTCACTAGTTAGTTCAGTAAAACAAGTAATTAAAATATTCACAAAATTAACAGTTCAGAATAAACGTATCCATTATGTACTAATGCTCCGGCATAGCTTAAAATTAAAATCTCAGTGAGGTGAGCATGAGAGCCTTGATACTTTCGGACCTCTGGTCTTAAGAGGTTTGCACAGACCATACGAACGTCGGACTTTAGCTGAGAAAAGCCATTTCTCACGGCACCAAAACACTTTTAAGTCGGTGATTACCTGGTCACAGACGTAGCTGATCTCGTGACCTATTAAGACAAGCTAAAATTCCGTGTCATACCGCTTATGTGATCACTCACTGAAACGAAAAACTAACCTAAACTGTCACATATAAGGTTGGAGAGAAAAGGGTATTTTTTCAGAGATTAGATAAATATACAGATGGAGCATACCGCATGTCTTAGGACGAGGAGTATGAGGCCATAAGACGGAAGGGGGAGGATCCAATCCGCCACATTGGTGCCTGAAATATGTTGTTTGTTACCATAGCTAAGTGTATAATGCGGCTGTGATTTGGCCAACCATAACCTCATTTCTCAATACACATGCAGGAACAGCTGATTGCACTCCGCCATATTGGTACCTGAATAAACAAAGTGGGCGCTGTCTACCGCAATTTTCATCATCATTATTTTATTTTTTATTTGTACCAGATATTTTTTTTCTTATTTTAGACATAAAATGTCACTAAATTTGAATCTTATGAAATTTTTATATCTCTCGTAGTTTTCGCGTAATGGCTTGTTAGTCATATTTTGCATGTTTCCATTTTAACGACTACACTAAAACCAACTGATATACCGAACTAAAAGAAAATCACAATGGATAAAGACATTGCAGGCTACAATGTCATGCTCATAAAAATAAAAAATAAAAATTATTTGTATTTTTTTTATATTATTGAATTTTTAAAATTTTTATTTACAGTTTCAACATTTTTTTTTTAATTCAAATAAATTTTTATTCTTTATTTTTATGAGCATGATATTGTAGCCTACAATGTTTTAATCCACTGTGATTTTTTTTAATTTGGTTTATCAGTTGGTTTTAGTGTAGTCGTTAAAACGGAAACATGTAAAATATGACTTTAACAAGCCATTACGCGAAAAGTATGAGATAAAAAAGTTTCATAAGAGCCAAATTTAGTCACATTTTGTGTCTAAAATAAGAAGAAAAATATCTGGTAACAATAAAAAATAAAATAATGATGATGAAAATTGTGGTATACCGCGCCCTTAAGGGGGAGTTTGGCAGAGGGAAAATTCTGCCGCTAGCTGAGCTGCTATTGTTAACGAGTCTAATAAAATACGAAAACCGCAGCAAAACCAAATTTAACTAGACTTGGTTAAGAGAGAAGTTGTTTAATTTAATTTTAAAGATAAAACCAAACTAATATCGGCTTACAAAATATCGATATCATATAACTTAAAATTCACAGAAGCTTTGCCAAACTTTTAACTCTGATATTTCTAACCTGCAGTATAATTAAGGGTGCCGCCTACCCGCGCGTGAGAGGCTCAAAGCGACGGAACAGTAAGGTCGACCTTGAAGCGAGCATCAAATGCTGTGTCGCCTCAACGAGCCAAGCGCTGAACTAGCGTGCAAGGTTCCCGCCGAACCGTTTTACTATGGGACACTAAGCGGTGACCATATAGTTGTATTGGTGGAAAGTTTGCAACTAAGTTCAGTGCAGGTCGCAACCTGAGTTTTACATACATCCGGTACGTACATTTTGAAGTACGGAAGTCCAAAAAGGAAGTTTTTAGCCATGTTGGAGGGCTTAGAAACAGTGTTTTTAATGAGCGTTGCATGTTAACAATTGGGTTCCGACCTGGCCTGAAGTTTGTTTTCTTTTCGTACTTTGGCACAATGGGCACACGTGAAATATTTATCTAGAAAAAAACAGTTTACGAACACGCTGCAACACATTTGAAGCGTGGGGTAGGCGACAGCTCACAGAAGTTAAGGGCCGATTGCACAGTCATGTTGAGAAAAATGTAATCTAATATAATGAAATGAAATCTAAGGAAAAACTAAGAATTTCTTACGGTGTCCTCAGACCTTCCTTAAGAATTGCGCAGGCTGCAAATACATCATGGCGGCCGTAAATTGAAGTTAGAATGCCACATGGGGGAGATTAATATTTTTACTTTAAATTAATTGGTAATATTTTAGAGGAGGAACATAACCATGGTGTAAATGAAAGACTGCATTGGCAACTACGACATAATTTATATTCGTTGCAAATTTTTACATGAAAGCGATGTCGTGTTTTTTTACAGTCACTTTTGTTATCAAACGAAACGGTTACGATACCGTTTTATAAACAATGTGGTTACGATGCCATTTTATAAACAGAATCAACAACGAATTTTTTATCAATTTTTTTTACATTTTTTTTCAACTTTGCAGTATGCGAAACACTGAATATAAGTTAACAAATCACTGTCATGTAAGTTTTGTGCATAATAAATGGGAAACAATATAAATTTTAGCTACATTCGCAAGTCGATGCACGAAGAGAAATTATTTGTAATGAATCAAGCAGTCATAACCCATAATACGTAGTAATTTACATGTACCTAATAATCATTTGAAGAAATTACAGAAAGGGGCTTATTTTTCTGGGATTAAAGTATACAATAAATTACCAGCTAAGTTGAGAAACCTTAGCAAGATAAATAAAATAAAATTTAAATTGGTGTTAAAGAAATATCTTTTTAACAAAGCCTTTTATTCAATTGATGAATATTATAACAGTGAATCTTAATATTTGATTGGGTCTGTATTGCTTTTCGTATTTTATAAAATTGTACTAATGTGACTGTGTGAAAATATGTTACAGTTTTGTAAATGTATGCAAATTTTAATTTATGACATGATGACTTCGATATCACTCGGTATATTGAGTCTTGCTGAATATTAACGTATAGTGTGTTCTTGTTTTGATATTGTATTGTTGCTGGGTGTATGAATTGTGACGTGTGTTATGATTGGAATAATGATATTAAACCTTCAGTAACATTTGTTTCCTATGTATATGTTGTATACTGTACTTGTTTTAAAGTGATTGTATTGCTATTAAGTGACTATATGTTTATTGACTGTATTGTTATTAAGTGACTATGTTTTATTGTAAATGTTTGTGATTGAAATTATTGTCTGACATCTTCAATATCCCTCGTCAATATTTGACTTAATTCTTAGATTTCACTCTAGTTCTCCTTAGTTTCACCTTTACCTCAACATTTTCCTCACTTGACTCTACAATCCACCCTAAGAGTGAAGAAGCGTGGCTAAATCGCCGAGGATGAACGAATGCCCCCGAGTATTTCCGAGGAGCGAGAAAGTTAATGTGACCCAGGTGCTCTTGCGCGACAGACAAACACTGCGATTGTGACCCAGCGGTGGTTGCTGCGATGCGATAGCAGGGTGCAGCACAGTCGTCTGTCTGTGGTCTAGTCGGCGGGCGACTGCGCACCTCGAGGGCTCGTCGCGCCGGCCTGATTGATCACTGCACAATGCACTAGCGCCGCAGGGACCAGGCTATTGAACCACACCAACAACACACTGGTCCTATACCGGCCGTGCGACCACGCGTTTATACACCAGAGGCGCTTATGAACATTCACTCTGGTGTAGGGTTGGTTATCTCAGTCACGTGACCTGGTTTTGTCAAGTACCACATTTTGATGTACACTTGCAATTATTTTCAAGGTTTTAAGACGGGTGGAATCCGAAAGCCAACTTATTTCCTACGAAATAAATATTTGCTAAATGCTATGACCGCACTACGTTCTTTACACGTTGATTCATTTATATTTAAATATATTAGTTATAGAAGTTGATCGGAAGGCCATCAGTTGAAATTTCGAAAACGGGTAAATTTCACACGGGTTAAAATTTTAACACAATAAAATTGAAATTTTGGCTGGCCTAGCCTAGTAAATTTTCGTAAGCGTCTCAGGTTAGCCACGATGGGGTGAAGTTTCAGCTTGTGGATGCGTTCAAAGAGAAATCAAGTGAAGTTTTTAGGCGTCCAATAAATAGGGTTACCCAGACGTCCAGCAAAAGGAGGACGTGGCCTCTTTTTATTTAAACACTTTTCTGAGTCCGGTAGGACATTTCGTGACCCTAAAAATGGATGAGATATTATAAAATATATATTTACACCTAAACTAGAATACAAATGTTTTTGTTTTAATATCTACTTTTTGAAGTGAATGTACTATTCTGTTTATCCTCAGTATCTAGTTAAACTTACCAGTAAGTGACGGGATCGACTTTCCGAACAACTCCTTCCTAATTACCTTGCTCGAGAGCTGGGTAAGCTGTGGCTGACGAAACTTGCCTAGTAGGAAGTAGAAATGTGAACCCTGGACATAACCTTAAAACACAATGCATTCAGTTCGACTTCGATGTGGTTTTAGTTAGTTCTACTATAGCTTGGAAAGAGAATGTACTTTCTTACAGGAGAGTTTAGCACAGAAAAAATTCTGCCACTAGTTGCGCTGTACATAATAAAATGCTAAACCGTAGCAAAATTAATTAATTCAACTAGACGTAGTAAAGAAAGGTCACTTAATTTAATTTTAAAGTGCGAAACAAACTAATGGTTGGATTTAGTTTCTTGGGTATACTCCATTGCGAAATAAATGACTGTCACAGAAAACTAAAGATAATAGAAAACCATACATACAAACAAAAAGGCAAAGTATGCTTTAGTCAACAGGATACATACACAACATAAAATTCCACAAAATGGAATCGGGTCAAATAAAACAAGGAAAATACAGCTAATAAATAAAAATAACAAAACTTAAAAAAGAAACCCGAGTTAACCTGCGACACAACCATGAGACAAAACAAAAACACAGTAGATATCAAGACACGAACAGAAAAACCACAAACAGAGACGAAACAAAACACAGGCGTTTTCTAGACAGACAGTAGTTTATTTATGTATATGTATGTTTTTATATTATCTTTAATTCTCTTTGACAGTCATTTATTTTGCAATGGAATATGTCCAAGCAATTAAATCAAGTCATGCACTCCCATTGCACAGATCTTTCACAGATCAAACTAACGGCTTTAATATAATCATCTTCATCCATGTAACTTAAAATTCAGAAAAGCGCTCTGGTTGGTTAGTTGACACCTCTTACCGATACCAGCGCTCAAGCGACAGAAATTTTCCCTGTACCAAACTTTTAACACTGAACTTTCCGACCTGTAGTAGAGATAACCTTAATTGTGTTCAAAGTATCTATTAAAAAAACACCAAAGGAATATAGGCTTAACATAAAAAAACACGTATTTAACACGCTGTCGTCATGTTTGCTAAAATATTTAACAAATGTATAAAACACTTAGGCCTAGTTTGGATTCCCGCCATCTTTTAACTCTCAACTGCACGCAGATGTTTAGAAACAACCAGGTTGTAAAACCTGGTAAAGCGAATGGCCAAAACTTCAGAACTCTAGCAGATTACTTATTATAAACACCTCAAAGAGTAACACAGGTACTCGAGTAACTCCAGATCGGACGAACGCATTTCGTCGCTTCATTTGCTACTCGGAAGTGCAAACATAAAAAACGAATTCGGCAGGGTTTCAATTAAATTTACCGCAAAGTCAGGTGAGTTTTGAACTGTTATATTTTTCAAAATTCGATTTCCTTTCAAGGAAAGTGTGTTTGTAAACAGTACAGTAAACAAGCGTTTTAGTTAAAAGAATAAAAATACATTTTTTTTGGAACTAAATAAAGTACAGCCACGCATTCCGCCCTCTATTTATTCATTTTTTTTTTTCATGTTACTGAAGGAATATGTGAATTTCAAAATTCTTCGTTTTTTGTGTAACTAGTTCCCTCTTGTTCAGCGGACGTTAGGGCTTACAGGAACTTGACTTTCATTCTTGAAATTGTTATGAATCGTAACTTTTTCACTAGCCACGCTTCAATTTCAAGCCAAACTGTAAAACGAAATGTTGTCAGCAAAACGAAAATGAAAACTACAGACGTATCTTACCAAAGCCCAAGAACCTATCACTTTTAAACGAGCTTGTATAGTTTGTAAACAGAAAAGTGAAATCACGTAGCACCGAAATTGGTTAACCCTACAGTAAATCACATTTGTCCACAATGGTAACGAAGTAACACATGCTATAATAGTTTATGCGCGTTATGACCCAATTTATCCAAAACAATAAAGTTGGAGACATTACACTAATCTTCCAACAGTGCAACATACAAGATTAAATAAAAAGAAACCGAACGTCTGACACACAACAACAATTAACGTGTTTTCGTGCCTAAAATTATAAACCTGCCACCTAAATACAACTACATATTTAAAACCATCACAAACGCAATAAAAAATTATAATTTGTAGAGATGGTGAAATTTCGCGAATTCAATGGCCTGCATGTTAGAATCAAATATCCTATGAATATTCAGATCCCGACCATTTGTCCACTAGCTGCTACTCAGTGGAACAGCAGACAATGAATGAATGCTTGAGTGCGCATAGGATATTTGATTCTAACATGTAGGTAATTGAATTCGCAAAATTTCACAATCTCTACTAATTTGGTATACAAATTTTACTTCGTCAAGTTGGCTCCAGAGTATTGTTAGTGAAAAAATACTATCGGGCGTCCTCTTAAAAAGTGTCCACCTTCAACTCAGGACGTCTGCAGAGAAACAACCTAACAAACTGAAAGTGTATCATGACTCGATATGGAGGTCGCCTGCCCATCCCCCGAGTTCTGTGGAGAAATGCGGCCGATACAAGTTTAATCGTAGATCCGCTCATTTATTCATGGAAGAGATTTTGGTCAGTACTTCAAATCTCAGATCTTTAGCACTTGGGGTGGGGGGACATTATGTGAGTATGGAGCAGCGCCGGAATTAAGAGGCAGAGGAAACAGGAGATCTCCGAGTAAACCCGTCGACCAGAGGCTTCGTCTGGCACGATTCTCACATGTGAAAATCCGGGGATCGACCCCGCCGGGAATCAAACCCGGATCGCATTTGTGGGAGGCGAGTACTCTAGCCAACCGCGGCCCTCTACTCACTTATAAGGAAAAGAAATTCCAACAAACAAATAGTTTCTGCGTCTTACGTCTGCAGCTCTGCTTCAAGGTTATTTGATAGCATGAATTTGTGCAGATGCGAGGTGCGTCGCTCACTCGACTGCACCAATCAGAACAAAGTTATAGTGATACCACATGTACGTGATATGCTGGTAGAATCCCTAGATGCTGAGAGTTAAAAACATCATATAATTTACCACGTAACAAAGCTGCAGACGTGCATATGAGGTATTACAATCAAATTGGTGCAAAAAAAACTGCTAAACGTGGGTGAGTGTTCTATATATTTTATATTAATATTTAATATAAATATGTGATATTTATTTTATATTAGTATTAAATTTAACTAATCCTTATTACGCATTTAATATAAATTATTTATTGTAATTTAATATCAATTAGAGTAAATATACTACAGTAAATAATTTACATAAAGTTATATAAATATACTATATATATATATATATATATATATATATATATATATATATATATATATATATATATATACACTGTTACAAGTTGGGCACGGTACGATGAGAGACTGAGGTATTTGATTAAATAAAATAAAATTAGTACAGCAAAGTCTAATTTATTTATAGCTATCTACATCAAAATGCATGAATGTCAGTTTGATTTAATATTTTAATATTTATTTAATTCGTATAGCTTATATAGAGTATAACATTGAAGATGTTGTGGATGATAATATCTATTGATCAATCTTCACTAAATAAATTTCTCTATTTAAGTAACCTGATGTCACCAGATAGCGGCAAACAAAAACAAAGAACTACTACATACAAAATGGATATAAATTAAAAACAACGAAGTCTCTGTCCTCTATACAAGATATATGTTAATTAAATTTGTCTATATACACTCGCACATGTAAAGGGTCCAAAGTCCTAACTCGGAGCACCCCAATGGTCCTCTTGAAGTACCAATACGCCCTTGTCAACACTACTCGCAGCACACAATATCGCTGAATCCCTTGAAGAGCTCACAACCTGTATTTGTCACCAATATCCACTCATTCGCATCCAAGACGCCTATCGGCAAGAACAGTTTCAGCTAGTGGCGCAACTCCCTTTAATCAAGAATCTAGAAATCTCACGGCGACTCTCTGTTTCGGAGTTACGAGAAACATGACGCATCATGGTTGGAGTACAGTCGGGAAACTGTGAGTATGTAAAATAATTCTATAGTCTGTGATATTTATTATTATCTAAGTGTTTACGAAATTCTAGATAGGCGTGTACCTGACTGCTGTGGCACGGCTCACGGGAACGCAAGCTGCATCATCTCAGCCTATGCTACTCACATAATAGGCGTGGCTCGCAACAGTATCTTTAGGAATAAATTACTTAAAAAAAACTGTACACAGGTGTGTACCCATTTCAGGCCCTCTAGTTGTCTTCAAAGCTTATCTTCTAGTGGCCGGTAATGCCGAAAATCGGTACTTTTGCTGTCTTTTGTTTAGTATGAACATTTGGTACGGACTCTTTTATAATAATTTATGGTCACATACAACATACTTTTGCATTTAATATTTCAATAGAAATGATGTGATAACCACTGAATATCTCACAGAAGCAAAGTATTAACTTGAGCTTATATATAGAGGTTAGAATAAGGAGTAATGCATGTGTATGAGTAGTCAGTGCTCACGGGAAAAAAAAATTGTGGCAGCTACAAATAATTTTGTGGGTATTTACCCTGCAAAATTTATTTTGTGGTCACCACGAAAACATATTGCTGACACCACTATAATATTGTGGCCACCACAAAATTATTTTGTGGTTACTACAAAAAAAATTTTGCAGGGAAGACTTCCTACAAAATTTTCTTTCAGTGCTTCTGCACTTCAAGCCCTTGGGTTTTAAAACGTCAGTCACCGCAATACGGACACCGTCTGGTTGTCGATACTGTCATGTCAGAGACCTAGAGGCGTCTAAGCAATAAGGGCGATCCAGGCACGTGTGCCGGGCATCACGCAGCCTCAACGCAAAACGCACCGGCTCACAGTGTTAACCGTTGTCAGCTCGCCTCTAGCAAACTTTCCGTTGTGGCCTTATCATTTGTATGACGTAATATTAAAGATAAAGTGTTCCTCTGGTATTTTAATGTCCTGTTACAAAATTCTTCCTGGTTGAAAATGGCATTTTACATGTCTGTTTTTGTCGTTTCCGCCTTAATAAAAGAGTCCTCGAAGGAAAGTCAGGCACCACTTGAGCGCATTGCGCTTAGAGACGTGGAGGCTGGTTGTGAGCTAGCAAAGTCAGCCAACTGTCAGCGCGCTGCTAGACCTATATATGCACCAAATTCAAAGCGAAGATACCATTATATTATTACAGAAAACTGTGTTCAACATGTATAGCTACCGTAAACCGGGGTTACTTTGACAAATTTCGGGGCTACTTTGACTATTCAAAATATTAGTTTTTTGGTTATTTGGTAAATAGACAGATAATCTGAGCCGAGTATTTTAAGTAATTCATTTTATCCTTATAGCTAATGTTTGAAACTTTCGTCACTAAACAATATAAAAACCAAAATTTTGAGTGGTTAAAGTAACCCCGGTTTACGATATAAATGTTCTCAACTCTCTCCCAGGAATTGTATACAGAATTTACATGAATTGGAAAATTTCAACCGAATAACGTTTTTATGACTATTCAAGGATCCATAATTGATCTCTAAATCACTAATTAGCTCCCGAGAATACAGAATATTTGTGAAATCATAATGAAGGAATTTTCCAAGCTAAAAAGAGCTATTTTAACGGTGCTCTTATTTTTATGAACAAAAATTTGTTAATTAAAGTTCTAGTTCACGATGGCAATCCGGGTTCGGCCACCCAGCAGTTGATCCCGGTTTACGCATTGACGAAACGTGGCAGACGTTGCCATTTGCCGTAGGTTTCCTCGGGATGCTTCTGTTTTCAGTCAATTGCATTCTTTCACAGGTACATCCTCGCTTCGTGTCACCCACACGAGTACTTACGACCTTTACTCCGTTCTAGTTCATGGTTCGTAAAACTTTGCTCCAGGGATCAGACAGCATTTTAAGTTAAGCGTAACAGTACAACGAGCGAGGCATAAAAATGCAACAAACGAGGCATAAAGAGCACCTTAGAGGGCAGCAAAAATTGCTGTGTGCCAAATGTAAGTATGCGTTTGGTAGCTGAGGCTGCAATGCTTGTTTACTAAAGAATTCCTTATCGAGAAGATTTTTTGAAAGGAAATTCTCAAAATTAACAGTGCACTCGGTTTTAACTAGGAGGATAAAATGTGAGAAGATTGCTGTTTCGTACGACTAGGCCTATACACCCACATCGAGCAAAAAAAAAAAAAACAGAACTCAAACCTATTTTCAGTTCCCTCGAAATATACAAAAAAAAAGTTGCATCCATGCTGCTGAAGTTGTACTACACTAGATTTAGCAAGACATATTTATGCCAAAGTGACGAAGTAAAAAGTTAATTGGCATTTATTTAGACCACTTTCAGGCAACTTGACCAAACCGAATTCAATGCAGGAGCGGAATAAAGGGGTGGGCAATACGGTGATCAGAATCCTCGCCACAGCCCCCTTCCCCTCATAACATCACATCCCAGCCATGATTTTGCGAATTGGGTTTTATCTATGTTTATATAAGTATTTAACACAACTACAGAAGACTGTAAAATTGTGTGGGTTTATAAACACAACTGCTCGACACCCAAGTTCCGCGTTCCCTCGGCTCTCAACTACACGTTAAATGGCTTGCTGCTTCAGTGAGTGGTCAGTCGCACGTCTGACAAGATGGCGCAAGTGTCACGAGTGTTATCATGCAGCTCTACTATTGGTTCACAGTTCCCAAGTGACAGATTCGTAAACTGTGTGATCCAATCACAAAATAACTCTCATATAATCTAACTTGGACTACAAATGAACTAGCGGAATTTCTAGGCCTCTTAGGCATAACTTAGTGAGCGAAAATTTAAAAACCATAAAATAAAATTTAATTTTCCGGTATACCTTAACAAATGTTTCCTTAGTATGTGCCGCCAAATTCTAGTTTCGCTACTCTCAAATTCAAGTTTCTTAACTGATCGCCTCTCCTAGCAGATCTGTGGATACACGCCTCATTCAATAGACTCCGATCGGCAAAAAACACTAGGCTAGGTTAGCTTCCGCCATTACGTCACAAAATATGTCAAGCCACACATTTAGCGACGGAATCTCATGCACGATAATCTCTTACAATGTGAAGAGCTCCAAACTTCATACGCATATAATTGAACAACTATGTCTAATTTTTATTTAATTTCGCCTGGGTACGAATAACATTTAAGGACGTTTTCGTGTCGGCGTAGTGGTTTGCGTCTTTGAACTGTACTGTATTTCTATAGGTAGTTCGGGATAAAGTGAGCACACAAAAAAGCCCTGCTAAAGTTCTATTTTCTGCCAATTCGTATATTTCCGCGCTTAACCGCTAACGACAGGAAATGTCTTACCTCACTGGACACGCCACTTGATGTTTGCGCGCGTAAGATAAACTGTGCAGTCGGTAGGAACAAATTTAGTTTGGTAAGAAAATGTTTCTTGATTATACAACACACAATTATCACAATTATGTCGATTTCTATTGATTTTGCTTCAGTATTGTTGCATTTAAATTGGAAAATACACGGAATTATATTGCGTAATTTCGCTGCCAACCATACAAGCAGTAAGGGGACTACAGTTAATGTTGAACTGCATACAGTAATGGCTAGTGATATTTTTTAAAGGTTACATTTTTAGTGCTCACTTTATCCCGAACGACCTATAATGCTCGTTTCGTGAAGGCGAGAACACGTATTTTCACTGCCATTTTTAAGCAGCAAAGACCGAGCGAGGTGGCGCAACGGTAACAACTTGGACTTCTATTTGGTAGGACCCGGGTTCGATTCCTGATTTCTGTTTCCCGTGATTGTCCAAAATCGCTCCTGGCCAGGGACACAGCAAAAGGTGGAGTCAAGACTCCCTCCATTTTTTATCTTACGAAAACAGCTTAAATAGCAACAATTTGCCCTTTGCAAGGTCCCTCAACCACCTCTCATTTGGGAGAGGGGGGGGGGAAATCGTACTACATTATACCATTCCCAGATTCAAGGACACCCCCACCCCACTTACACAAATCCTGGCAACTGTCCTCTACTGACGAATGCCGGGAAGGTCTATACCACTCTCTGTACATGTGTAAAGTTGTGTGTAAATGTATCTATTATAATAGCCTCGCTGTTGACGAAATGTAAACCCCAATAAAATAGATTTAAGTAGGAAAATTTTGCTGCACTGCATTTAAATTACCATAGGGACAACCAGCATTGATTGAACGATAGTTAGTACGCAATGAAATAAGGCTACTTCCGAAAGTCTGGCACTCAAGGTAAGTGCCTTCTTGCACGTATAGGTTGTGACGTGTCCGCTTGAGCGTGCGTAGATCGCTCTTATAACGCGCAATATCTCCAGCCAGCCGCGGCGGTGTTGCCCTCGGGGCCGCACAACCACGTCGCGACGGCAACAGTGTTTAGGCATTCGCCGCACAAATCCGAACTGTACTTGTTGTTCTACACGCTACGTTTCAAGGACGACCGGTCCGGCGCGACCACTCAAATAAGACAAGAAAGAATTAGCATCGGGCGGAGAAGGAGAGGGAAGAAGAACGCGTGAAAGTCGTGGTGTAGGTGCGCTCCGGCCATCTCGGGCTCGTCGACCACGACCACGTAGCTGGAGCTGGGTTGCGCTCTCTCCAGAGTCCTGCGTGCTGGACCCAGACGCCGCTCGTCCAGTGGCGGGACTAGCATCCCTCTAGTAGGGGAGGCGAGTTTAACAAAGAAACTGCAATCCTCCTCTTTAATAAGGGTGTTCAAGTGGGCAAAAAACATCATTTCATATTAGTACGAAATGGTTTAAGTTTTGTAGACATTACTTGTCAGTATGCTTCTCCATATAAAAGAAAACTATACCAGTTCTCTCATAATGGCATTTCGAAGTGAAAATGAGCAAATTAGCATGTGTGTCATTCATACACATTGCGTAAATCAATAAACAATGATTAGAGATGATGGTTTATAGCGGGGAAACTTGACTGATTGCTGGGTTTCAACATACTTTCAGCTTATCAAAATATTACTGCGCCAATAAGAATACCGCTATTTTAATATTTTGGATGCCAGATATAGGTCTGCAGACAGCTACGTTGCGTCAGACGTACATCACCCAACTATACATGTTGCAAGAAGTTATATAATTTTCTAGCGTAGGCTGACACAAAACATTTTCGCGATATGCTATCATCTCTAACAACGATATGAAATTATTCACATTGAAACTACTTTGTCGTGGGCTCCGGCTTGAAACATAAAAACAACCTAGTACAAAATATTATTTTTAAAATTAGAATAAATTCTGAACTGTGTAGTTCGGTTCTAGGTTAGTAATTTTTAAAACAATATTTTGTAAAAGCTTTTTATATGCTTAACTAAAGCCGTAGCCAGTAGCACGTAGTTTCAATGTGAATTATTTTATTACGTTCATTGGATTTCACAGTATGTATGAAGTAAAAACATGTACATTTTTACTTTGAAATGTTAAAATGAGAAAAATTGGCTAAGCTAAATTATTTTGTCAGAGGATAATGTACTTCCAATCAACGTACACAAAATTAGAATTATTCCACACAAATCTAAAATTATTATCCTTCTCCTCTTGAACGCCCTTAAGGCAATGCTATACAGTTTTTTACATTGGTGCAAAAATACTTTTTAACGGGATGCTTTGAAAAATTGCAGACTAAACAAAGTCGTTCGATTCACAATTTTATGCAGGCGTTTTGCAAAATAATGCTCCGTTAGTTCACAAAAAAATTACTTGTCTTTGCTTTATTTTCACAAAAAATTACTGGTTGTATTTTTGCTGCCCAAATATATAGGCCTATGCTTTAAAAAAGTATTAGGTTAACTGTTAGTGATATATTTGAGACAAGGCAGTGTAGGGCCTAGTCGATATGAACATTATGTTGGTTTAAAAAATATTTTCAAAACCTACCAAGCGTGGCCTTTGCGAGTGAAAAAAAAAGGGGGGGCAGGGAAACCTCCCCCGAAAAGAAAAATTTAATCTGTAGGTCGCAAAATTGTACTACTCACGTAGTTTTATTATTATCTAAACATCCGATGTTATTACTGTATCTTCGGGGTTAAGAGGCCCTCAAAAAAACCCACCCAGCTACGCCCCTCAGCTCGTCCCAAAGTCGTCCGGCTTAGCACACAAACACTGCACTGTAATAAAGTATGTTTGTACACTCAAAGAAAGTCAACTGCCGTAAGAACAGAAGTGATTTAAGTCAAATCTAATTATTTAAATTGGACATAAAATTTTAAAAATTCAAACAATTTTTAAAATGCAAAAAAAAACTTTATTTTGTAGTTTTATATGGGAGACATTGTAGCCTACAACATCGCTATTCACTGTGATTTTTTTTTTTAGTTTGATATGCCAGTTGATTTCAGTGTCGTACTTAAAACAGTAACATGCACATTTTGACACTTACTTTGAGTTCAGTGTCGTACTTAAAACAGTAACATGCACATTTTGACACTTACTAGCTATTACGGAAAAACTATGAGAGATACAAAAAATTAAATAAGAGAAAAAATTTAGCCACAATTTATGTCTAAAACACGAAAAAAATATGGTACAAGTATTAAGATAAGAATATGGTGATGAAAATTACTGTAATCTTCATGCCCAGACCGCCGGGGGTGCAGAGCTTTGACCGACACAGGCTTATTTGAAAATTACTTAACACACGGGAGTGATGTCTTCTGCTAACTAATAGCATTCAAAGAACATCACACGTGTATGGCCTTTTACAGGGCCTCCGTTAATAATTCTAATCTCATTTTCTCGCGCCCGGAAATAGCGAAAAATTGTGTTTTTGCGGTCCTCCATAGGCATAATAATCTTGGTTCGAAATATTTTGAAAAAGTAGGCCTATATGCAGACACAATACACATTTATATGAAATATTGCGTCATAAAACGATGCTGTCACCATTGAATGTCGCACAGAAGCAAGCTGTCGGTGATGAAAAGACTGCACGCCAGTCTAGCAACTTGCTCATAGAGGCTAGGGTGAGCATTATGTGTTCGCACTTAGCGCTCTGCCATCGAGCTCCATAGCGCTGGGGGAGGGGAGGGATAGATGACAAGAGTATGGAGCAGCGCCGGAATGAAAGGGCGGGGGAAACGGGAGATCCCCGAGAAAACCCGCAGACCAGCGGCATCGTCCAGCACGGTTCCGACCTACGGGGACCTACACCGCCTGGAATCGAACCTGATTCGTCTTGTTGGAAGGCGAGTACTTTAACCAATGTGCTAACCGCGGCCCTCCTCCTATAGGTGGTGCATCATAAAATTAGCACTTTAGTGACCCTAGTGACGTGTTCACTTTCAGGTAATTTGTACTTTCCTGCTACTTTTAAATATAAACATAGCAACGTATGTAACAATAACTCATATAGAATATACTGTACACAAGAGTTAAGGACCGAGATGAAAATATACAATATTTTAAAATTATTGTTCTACTCGAGATGTTCTCCACATTAACTTTAACCACCTATACTCAGTAATGAAACATGTCTGAGTTGCTCTTCTCACGTCACATTAAAACGTGCATTCTTTATCACTTACTAAATTACAGATACTATTAAAGTCGCCTGGGTGCAACACTTCTTGAACCCTGGAAGAAATAGCTTCAACGTTTGGTTGCCATGTTACGCCTTGGAGGTAGGCAAACAGAACGGCTTGCATGTTGAGCGCGTTGCTTGCTGGGTTGCAAGTAGAGGGCTTGCTACCCACGTAAAACCTGGCTATTACGTTAATTTCAGCCACTAAGCAGCCTACAGCGTAAGTAATAAGCACAGTACATATACTTCAGCGCCCTCAACAGCTAAGATCAAATGAAACAACAACCAATATATCTGCTTAATTCTACACCATTCTGACAATAAGGTCTCAAGGAGTCCCTACTATAAATAAATATATACTATATAAGCCTCTGTAAAAAAAATCAATGGTACCCAACAGCGGAAGATTTTGGCACCAGCTTGTCTCAACGCCTTACATGAACATCGCAACTCTGCTTGGTGGTCAAATTGTTGTATTTTAATTATAAACCATGTAAAATATAGTTTGTAATTCGCACCAAACCGTACAAGACGCAAGGCGACTCTTCGTTAATATTGAAATATACGTATATATTAAAAGGTTGGTTAAACTTGCTCAGTTGATCGTAAGCCACTTATATCTAACATTTATTCCGTCTATACTCCTCCCTTACCATTAGCTATAAACTATAAATGTTCTAACAACCTGGTGGCCCCAGAAGGATAGTATTGATGGGAATGGCTGGTGACACTCTACACACCCCCCAGCATTGAAGGGGGGCGCGGTGGCAGAATGGTAGACCACTCGCCTCCCACCAAGGCGATCCGGGTTCGATTCCCGGCGGGGCCGGTCCCCGGACTTTAGCGTGTGGAAATCGTGGCGGACGACGCCGCTGTTCGGCGGGTTTCTCTCGGGGATCTCCAGCTTCCTCCGTTCCTTCACTCGGGCGCTGGTCCATATTAACCTGTCACCCCTCACTAGCGCTAAAGACCTCGCTGTTAAGCGCTGACCAAAAATCCCTTCACTCATTTTTGTGGAGTGGGAGAAGGGTGGGAGGGGGGGAAGATATTTGCAATCTTCTCAGAGAATAAATGTAATATTTGGGTATACGGGGTTCACGATAAAGCTAGCACTTTTGAAATCCATCTTGTCTAGATTAATAATAAAAATACATAATTTATTTTGAACTCGGATACTAACTTTTAAGTAGGGTTACATAATTTGAGTGTTTGTTAGGATGTTTTGCTTGTGTTAAAAAGAGGCATGAAACTATCAATACCTAAAAGTAAAAACGTATCTAGGGTTTAAAATATTCTCACTTTATTCTGCACCACCTATAAACTTATTTCGTACAGACTACAAGTTATTAAGAACGTGCCTAGTGATCATTGGAAGTGTTGCGTCTTATACGGCGAATGGACAGTGACTGTGAGTGTGTGGCTTCATTAGTAGGCACAAACAACCCCCTTCCCCCAAGCTTTTTCCACGACGTCAGTTCTCGCAACACGCATGGCGACGTTTGACGGCTCGAGAGATGACACACGACGCTCTGGTGCCTCCTCGCGACACACAGGCGACCTTGTCAACATAGCGCGTGTGGTCAGACGTCCAGCAGGACTATTGCCACCCAGCACAGATCCAGCCATGTGTTTTACTGGCCGTGAATTACTAATAAAAAACGTTTTACAAGGATACAACTGCGACGAGCACAGCCAACACTTACACATATACATACATTATACAAAAAATTTCCTGACCCAACGAAGCTAGCTTGCTTCCCAAAGCAACTTTGTAAAGTAGCATCGTGCTTATATACCCGGTTTTGTATAACTTTCATAACATTTAACATTATATTTATGGGCAGTAATTTTTAATATTTTGTCACATGTACTACAATATTCACTGTACAAATAGTGAAATTGACATTTCAGGTTCTTTTTAGACCTAAAATTGTCGTGTACAGTGAAACACTATTCAAAATATCAACAATTATTGTTCATGAGTAGCTGTCAAATTTCACCAAAGTTATACGAAACACAATAAAACAGCGGTTTCGTTATTACGACCGTTCTCGCTTGCGAGTTGCCTTTCTTTTGCGCTAAAGCAAAATTCTGCGTCAGCGCAAACTTTGCGACGACAGTCGGCAACGATTCCTGTAAAAAAATATCTCAAAAGAAATCGACTGAAATTCCTGTTGCCATCAACGAAAATTTCTCTTTTCACAGGTTTCTGATATATTACTCCGGAGAATACTGTAAAGAAAATAATACAAAACGAAATAAAAAACAGTAAGGTAACAAATTAAAAGGTGGTTATCGATAAACAAAGCGTAAGGCACATTTTTACTATTTTTTTGTAAATATTGTACAAAGTGAGGTTATGTTGTATAATAATTTAAACTATGCATATTTGCTGTTGTATTAAATGTACGAACTATGAGAAGAGAGAGTGCTCAACAGCGTTTAAGTACGGGTACTTTACTGAAATAATAATTCTTTATAAAGTTAAAAAAGGGAGAGGGGGTTAATCTTGAAAAATACACATTAAGAAACGTAAATACTGCACAAAGTACTTAGTATTTTTTTTTGTCATTTGCCTCGTCACTGAATACATAATGTAAAAAAAATTCTGCACATACGAAATTTACGATGTTAAAATTACATCGTAATTGTAACTGACTGAATCTTCGGGCATTATAGAATTTTAAATTGTCGTGGTCCTGCGAGCAACTTAACGTTGTCTTGCTCACTGATACCATTATCATTAATTACTGATATTAACACATTTTTTGTTATTATTTTTTTAAAAATACTATCAATATTACTGATCGAGGTCGAATAGTGTTAAAACACTGGACTTGCACTCCGAAGGTCTCGGTTTCAATTCCCGATCAAAACACTTGATTTCGGTTTTCCACTGTTTTTCGAAATCACACCTGGCGAATTCTGGGATTGTCCCTCACAATAGACCATGACCGGTACCTTCCCGTTTCCTGTAAGTCTGAGCTAGCGGTTTCGTCTCTATTAATCTCGCTGCCAAGGCGTTCAGCTCAGATACCTGGAAAACAATTATCGATAGTAGGTCATTCCTGCGCTTAGTGGCACCGGAACAAAAAAAAAAGTAGTTTTGTATTTAAAACATTACGAAGTGTATAACAATAATTTGCCTTTTCCCGCAAATAAGATTATTTTACCTAGAATACTTACGTTTACGAACGTACCAAATTCACAATTTTACTTTTCTATGCTCGTACACAAGAAAATACTAGTAAAACTATTATAGACACACAAATGAAATACTTTAAAGTGAAAGTACGTAGTCTCTTCGGGATTCCTTTGCAATTACACAGAGAAAGAAAAGTGTATTTTACTAACTCAAGTGTGTTTGTGTGTGTAAAATACAAAAAGCTTTGTTTGTAAAAACAAAATCATCCAGAAGGCAGCGCTTTTACCTTGTCTATATTTTTTTCTTATTTATATGAATACAGTAGTTTTTTATATTTGTACAATAATGCACTAATACAGCGACTTTGGAACGTTCGTATCGGTAAATTATGAAATAGCTATATTTAAATATGCGAAAAGTTACACAATATTTCACATCTAGTAAAAGTCGTAAAAGACGAGTCGCTACCGATGTGGAGAGGCGTAAGGGAGGTGTGACCACGGAGTAGAAGTTCCACGTTTGACGCATGGGAACAGCGGAGCAATAAGAGCCACAGTACCACGCTCGACGAAATTCTTATCTCCTATATTCGCCGCGAGCCAAATTGGCGTGCAAGGTTATCGTTGTAGTCTTGTTCCAACGGGACTTTAAGAGGTGACATAAAATTTTTATTTTTTAAACGTATGAAGTAAAGGCCAGCGCAAGCGTCTCGATCTGAACTTTACGAATTCATGGGGTATTTTTTTGGAGTTACAGCAGTCTATTTTAAAATAAGAACATTAAAAATTAGACTTTTAGAGGATAAAGTCGAGGTTCCACAAATACATAGTTTTGGATGTTTCCCTTTTATTTTGTGATTTAAATAAAATTAAGGTGTTTGGCGGTGTTTTTATACGCATGTCGGTGTTATTTCGGTTTAATAGATATTCACCATGTAATCTTGCTCATTATTAATACAAATATACGTATACATTACAAGTAAAAACGTAAATTAAAAATTTTAAAAAACCTCCACTCACAGGAAACTAAATTTTAAACCGATCAAACCAGTCGAATTGCTCACATTCACTACAAAAAAAAAATAGAAAGGAGCTGATGATATTTAAACGGCAGAACAGATTGCCTCCTTGGATCATAGATAAGAACACACTCGATCAAGTCATCTTTCAGACAAAAAATAACGCATCCAAATAGATCCATTCGTTTAGGAGCTACGATGCCACATATAGACACACAGACATACCCGTCAAACTTATAAAACACCTCTTTTTGCGTCGTGAGTTAACATACATTATTTTTATAGCAATTTTGAGAGTTAAACTGTTACTGGAAAGCACTAGCCCAAGTGTTTGTACAGGTAGTTCGGGATGAAGGGACCATTTTTTAAACCGTAAATGATATTTTCCTTTCCTATAATTAAAGTTTTCTGCCATTTTTAAATATATACCAAGCATAAGTAATAATCAACGTGTATAGGTTATACGGAACTCACACGAGGTCACAATAAATAATTTTTTAGATACTGCTAGACAAAATTACCAAGAAATGTGCTCACTTTACCACGAACCACTTATAAACGTGCAGTTAGTGAAGAATGATTGTTGAGGAACGAGCAGACATGAGAATGGCCACCTTCGCGAGATATTTCCCCATCGACGTCTTGCGGGCTGCAGCATGCAACCAGATATCCTGGAGCCAAGTCGCCGTTACTCGATACCTTCCATATAAGCAGTGAGGTAAACCACTTACCTGTCACACCGACTCCGAAATTCCTTCTTCACGCGCCAACCAACTGATCATACGACCCCGCCCAGTGTTTATTTTAAGCAAATTATAGGTTTTTTTCCACAATGGTGCAAAGAACTAACAAGTTTCTTAACGGGATGCTTTGAAAAAAATCGGAGACCACTCGTACGGTGCACAATAACTATTTATGTAGGCGTTTTGCAAAATAATGCACCTATCGTTCGCAAAAAAAAATATTTTGGTTGATTTTGACTACTTTCATTACAAAATTGGCGATACTTTGGGTACGAAAATATGAAAAACTATAATGTTTATTGCTACCAAAATGAAATAGGCACAAATTATTATATATTTGTAACACATCAATATAAGGACATCTCGATATCAAAATCATGTTGCCTTTAGAAACATATTTTCAAAATCACTGTAAAACTACCGGACGTGGCTTTAAGCATCCCTGAGTAGGGGGTTACACCCCCTCCCCCCGGAGCTTTGTCATAACCCTCCGGGAGAATTCGAAATACATTACAAAAAAGTTTTTAACATTATTATAAACAACGTTTTACTGGCAAGTATATACATTTGTAATCGAGATTTTGTTACTCTGTATGTTTGGAACTAATCTTAAAATAACATTAATGATTTCTCGAGCAGAAAATAAATTCTGTAAGCCTCTTTCCTTTTTACGGAAAAAGTGTCTGAAAGAAAGCCCGGCCTATTACGGTCAACTACATCCTGTGGGTGGCAGAAATGCTACAGTAACGGTCCAAGATCGAGTCTTAATATTCACATCCCATGCAACACCGTCAAAGAAATATAAAAAAATTTTCTGAAATGTTTGGTTGTTTGCTTTTTTATCTATATTTTGGATATAACATATTTTGTCACGTATTTTAAAATATGTCAAGCACTGGCCCGTAACATGCAGTTTCAATGTGAATTTTTTTTTCATTTCATAATGTTAATGGGTTTTTGCCACTTATAAGAACGAAAAAATAAATAAATAAATAAAATTTTGACTTGGAAATGCCGCTGTGTGACAACTGGCTGAACTGTAATTTTTTGTAAGAGGAAAACGAACTCTTGAGTAATTCTACAAAACTAACAATATTTCATACAAATATAAAACTACGATTTTTGTTCACTTGGACACCCTTTCATTAATTTCAAGCAACTGCAAATAACTCGAATAATTTTTAACCAAATGCTTTGAAAACATTTGAGACAGTGTACAGTCATACTATACACAAGTTTGGCAGATGGTTTTTTTTTTTTTTTTTTTTTTTTAATAATGTGCCGTTTACTAGCAAAAAAATTGCTTCATATTGGCTTATTTTGACAACAAAATATGTGATATTTCAGGGGCAAAAATTTAAAAATCCGGTTGGTGTATTGCAGCAGAAAAATTCTGATACAAACGATGATATAAGTGTTAAAACTATAGGAATGAATTTTTGCTATACGCAGGTATCAACTTGCGTAAAAAAATATTTTCGGAACCACTGCAAAACTAAAATGAATAATATTGATAATAATAACCGCGACTAGCGGCAAGAACTTTGAAGGGAAGCAAGCGTAGAGTTTCGCCGGAAGCTGGCGGACGTTAGATTGCCATACGCCACTTCACTGGATCCTCTCAGGCCCACGAGTTCTGTCCGAACCGGAAAAACCGTCTCTGTTTGTTCACCGCACTGTGAGGGCGCTGGAAAGCAAAAACAAAACGAGTTGCTCGTTAAACACTGGCCGCAGAAGCCCAGGGCAGAAAAAAAACGCTACAGTAAATGTTTACGTAGTTTGATCAAGCGCATAGGCCAGGAGCGAGGATTTCTGATACAGTTATTCCTAACAGTGTAAAAAAAAAATGCTGTCTCTTCCAGAGATATATTTGTGCACAAAGAGCACCCCTCCCCTGTCCTACCTAACTTCCTGTCGGGTGGTAATACAGAACGAGGTGCTGAAAGGTAAAAAAACCGTTAGAGGACATTTGGGGGTTGGACAAAAAACTGCACAGGTTCCAATTTTTTGAAAAATAAAAAAATAAAAAGACGAGCAGGACCCAGGGAAGAGTATTTACAGCCAGTGCCATTGTGGCAGGATTGTAATTCATTTACGCGACTCTCGTGCTTTTATCACGCGTCGGAAGCCACCGGCGCTGCAGGCCTCCCAATTTGCGGACTCGTCATCACGCAAATTGGGATGCAATCTGCTCTCTGACCTGCGGGCACGGAAGAGAGGGGGGAGAGAGCTGGCCGCGGGGCGTATCACGAATGCATGAGGTTGTAAACGGAATCAAGTTCCCCTCGACCCCTCTATCTACTAACACCGGGGCAACGCACAGTCTCTGTGACACCCCCGTTTACAACACTCCTGGCCCCTGACGCGTGTTGTCTGCTGGCTAATTAAACAGCCAACAGCCATCAGTGCGCGCCGCGGCCGGCCAGGAAAGCTGGCACCGTCGACACGAATGCGACCGGCACGTCTACGTCGGTGGTGTAGGGAGAAGGACCCCGCTCCCGCTGTAATGCGGCGCTCCCGCGAGAAGGTGTGATGTAATACGTGGTCAGACAGAAATTGAGAAAAATACAACGATTTTAAACTGAAATTCTGCCCTACAATTAATTTTCGCACCACTACAATTACAAATATTTGCAGAACAAAAAAAAATCACAAGATTTTATGAAACTATCATATTAAATTAAATGTCACATTTTATTTGTTTACTTATATTCCAAATAATTTAAACAATTAAGGACGAAAATTCCGCCACTAAGACAAACACGACATTTTGATGTGCAAGTATAAATATATAGTCAAAGTATTTCGTTGTGCCGGATCCTCCAGCTGAACACGTTCAACTGCTCCCATCAATTTTCTAAAAAAGAAAGGAAAATATTTCGTTAATAATAATAATTTTCAAATAAAAATTGTAACAGCGCAATTGTCTAAATGTTCACTAGGCACTTACATATGGCTCAAGAGAAAGTCATTAAAAGCAATGACTACCAGGGTTCATGACACACAAACAAGAGAACGCTGCCTAATGGCGTCGGACACATGCATGGACGGGCCAAAGAGAAAACAAAATCATATAAATGACACAGAAAAGGCCTTTACTTCACTCAAATTATGTTTCAATAGCGTTACTTTTTTACTCTGCAATATATGACGGAAAGTACAATCGGTAAGGAAAAGTGAGCTCCTGGCTTAGAACGTGGGCACAAGTATTTTTTCATCGATTTAACACTACCACCCCCCCCCCTCCAAAAAATCTCTGAATCCATGCTGAACACATGCGGCATATACACGATATGCCGTATCAGCGCTACGCGTCAAACATTGAATAAATGGTAAGCTTTCCATCGAACAGTTTTTACAATGGGACTTCAAGCAGTTGATTTTTGATGGAAAATATGTATCAAAGTTAAATTCGCTGCTATTTCTAAGTTTCGTACACGCAAGATGTTCGGGAATCAGTGGCAGCAAACAGAATGGGTGGTAGATATCGCGAAAACATGTATTGTTAGTGAACATGTGTCCGGAAACGACCTCTGTTTTTCGCAATATCTCCAATGGTTTTCGACAGTTTTATTACAATTGATTCTGTACATCCGTTTTCATGTGGTCGTTGCCTCGCTTTCGACCAAACTGTTATATGCAAACCCTACCTTATTTTTCATCAGGACTTAACCTGTATACTTTCGCCTTTTCAGAGTCATCAGATAACGCATATATAAAAATGGGTCACTACTACCGAAGGCATTTGCATAATGCTAAATCGCTGTAACTTTGTTTTTAAGTTATTTAAATGAAAATCTTGCTATGAATTAATTACAAATGGAAAATTCTTCACGGCAGTGAGACCCGGCCTTAATCCTGAAACTTTGCAGGGTGCAATTTTCGGATACGTTCACTGACAATAGCAGATAGTTTTCGCGTTGCAGTGCGGGTTTTTATATTTTCCACTTTCTTCAACCAATTTTTGTAACACGGCAGGTTAACTATTGTACATTCACAACCCTAACATTAAATATATTAATTATTCAAGTCAAACGTGAATATCCGTGATTATAGTAAGACATAAAGTCCTACTTTAGATGTATGTATCCGTTGAAATACCTACCACATTAACTTTACACATACTATGGAATTGTGCTAAATCATTTTCCCCTTACCTGTTTGTACTGTTACAAAACTATACACAACAAATATTTACATACATTCTCTGCAAATATGATAAAACGAGTAAAACAGTAGTATACACAACACAACCGTCTGAATGCGACTTACCAACTGTCAAAAAGCAACTATTAGTCCAGAAGATCAGGCACTCACCTGTAACAAAAGAGAAAAAAATCAAATTGTAAGTAAAACGGCACTTCAATATTAAAACTACACGTTTACACAACACACAAGGATGTAAAAGGCTTTCTTTGTAGCATTTTAAGACCTAATGCATCAGAGGGATGGTGCTCTGCCATCTCTAATTTACAGTATTTTCCCCGCTACAATCATTTCTGAAGGCATATAAACATTTTCGACATTCCATGCTCTAAATGTATATTTAACTTGCTGCGCGTTTTTTACATTGTTAGACAATAAATTACTTCCATACTATGTGACATTTGTTGGAAAATAAGAACTTACACAATATTTATTATCTTCCAACAAACGTAAGATAATATTGAAGTAATTTATTATCTTACAATGTAAAAAGGAGAAGTAGACTTAACATTAAGAGCATGAAACGTTAAAAATGTTGATCTGCCTTCAGGAATGCTTGTAGCGGGGAAAATACTGTAAATCAGAGATGGCACAGTACCATCTACTTAAATAAATACAGTATAGGGGTGAATCCGAGGGAAGGACAACCCACACCTGGAAGCAGACTTCATTAAGTGGGCGCTCGTATAGGCGTTTGAAGTTTTCTGACAAACCGCTACAATGGAGGTGAGGTGAACCTTTTTAACAACTAGGTCTCAAGAGCCGATGAGGTTGACATGAGAGACAACACAACATCCATGCCCGAGCCAGGGTTCGAACCCAGGACCTATCGCAGAGTAGGTCGGCGCCTAACTGAGAACGCTACGGAGGGCGGCCTTTATAATGGAGTAACGACGGAATGTAGGGGCGAAGGTAACGGGAGTTCCCCGAGAAAAAGCCGCCTGACAAAGGCAACATCCACCAAGTTTGCCCACATGGGGGAACTCTGGATATGTCCATGCGGGAAATCGAATCCGAATCGCCATAGTGGTTTACACATTGAGAAGTAAACTGTTTCAAAAGTTTAGTGCAAAAATAACGGAAGAGATAAAAAATTGTGTCATTCAGTTTTTTATTATTCTGTTCCTAATATACACTGACAATATAAGAACGAAATTTGTGTTATAAGACTTCTATTTTGTTGAATAAAAACACATTAACTTATTAATAAAACCAACATTTTGGAAGTAATAAACATTTTAAGACCCTCCTATTAAAAGGTTATAATAACATTTATTTTATTAAACGGACCACGGAAGGAAAAAAATCCGGCCACTGACTGAAACATGAGCTACAGTAAACATTTATGCAGAGGGATGAATTCTGTGAATGCACTACGCGTAAGTTTTTCTCAGCGATGACTCTCCTCTTTATTGCAGCAAGTGGACGGTGTAGGTTTTTACGACACGTTGTTTTCCACTGTTCATTGGTCTAAAAGCTGCGACATCCACGATTGTGACCAGTAACACGCGAGGTGGCGCAGTGGTAAATCACCCACATCGTGTTCATGAGAACCCGGGTTTGATTCCAAGTCAGATCTTCCTCATTCCGGTTTTCTAAGGAAAATAATGAAATGGTTTCTTAAATAAGGTCGCGACCGACTCCCTCTCCCTGCCAAGTGTTTCCCAACAAAGTTTAATCGCTCTTAGGGAACACAACTGAAAATTTATTTCAATTAGACTATACCACGGTAACTAGAAATGTTTGCTTTTGGTAGACATACACTCGTCACAGCGCGTGTGCCAAACAGCAGTGTTCATAGCAAATGAGAATTTGAAGACGACGCGCACACAGTTTTCATACTAAACCCAATTCTTTGTCACAGAAGTGCAGTTTTCATTCACGTACAATACTTAAAAAGTATAAAATATGTGTGACTAGTTCAACAATAATCCTATTACTTTTTTTCTTTGAAATTAATATCTTCTGAAATACTCAACTAGCGGTTGGTTTACATTTCTCTGCACCGACCGTAACCGTCTGTAGTTGAAAGACCGCGGACTTCGATGTGTGGCAACCCTGCAAACAAAACGGCCATGTTACTAATGCTCCACACGAAAAGCTACTTTTGGCTTTCATTGAGTTAATTCTGCAATATGATATGAAATTGCATTGTACCTGCACTCTCGATAGTAAAAACAACTACATAACGCACATCGTCATTTTTCTGTAAGAATTACTAAGAACTCCTTTGTACTCTCACAACCCTTTGTAAACGTGCAACGAATTTCCTAGTGAAGATAGTTGTTTGAAAAGCAACAAAGGTTAGGAAAACTTTGTAGTTTACCAAAATCACAGATTTTTCACCAAACTCATAAATTTGTCATAGCCTCTGGTACGCATTTCTGTTGGAATAACGTACAAGTGCATAGAAATAACATGCTACAATATTAAGAAAATTAAATAATGAAATAGTAATTTTGTCAGTATATAAAAACAAGAGCGAACGATATAAGCTGTGTTGTATGGAATACGGCGTGGTCAAGCGTAAGGACACAGGCTCGAATCTCAGTGGATGCACTTTTTTTAATTGTGCGTAAAAAATTTTTATTTTTCTTATTGGTCAGAAGAAAACAAATAATTTAAATTTAAATTTCTCCAACTGCAAGTACAAATACAAGAATTTTATTGTTACAAACATATTTGTATTTTTTACAAGAAAAACCTTTGTTGTTTTGCGTAGAATTTCTTTTGAAACTAGATTTCCAAGCGTTTTCCTTTGAAAAAAAAAAAACAGAGTGCAATATAATATTAGTGGCACAAAACTAATGATAGACGTTTTCTAATCAGAGATACGTGTAAAATACGGTAAAGACAAGTGTTTATTTATTTATTCTTCGCCGCCTGACAGTTACCAGCCAACGCCTCTTCACGTTTGAGTGCACTCTTCTCCATCCTTAGTGCATTCCGCCGCTGCATCTCCATCTCATCGCCCAGCAGCCATCACACAGTATCACCCCCATTCATTTCCTCCCACCAAGACCGTTGTTGTCGGAATGGGTAAGCTTGTACAGTTTGTTTTGCCTGATGTATGTTACTTTGTAAATAAAGACTCAAAATTTTGGACGGTGCTGGAAGTTGCTTCTGACCCCCATTAAAAAAAAAATTGTGAAACACTGAATATATTCTCCAGATACATTGTCAAAAAATAAAGCACATTCCAGAGGAATGTTGCTCAGTACTTTAAAAACATTTAAATACTATTTTTGTTCCCTCATATTGATATGCCTATGATAGTACGTGAAATAATTTACATAATTTATTGGCTTCTGCAATTTTCGCCGCCCTTTCAACTTCATCTCGTCACAATATTTTCTTCATCTTATAATCTACAGCATCTAGACAAGGCACGCCATTACTTGACTCTAACGCACCTTTTATATCGCACATAGGAAAAACATTTTTCAATTTTTAAATCACCAAATCTGACAGCTTCATCTGTTTATGCCAGTTTCTGTCCCATGTACAACGGCCCTGGTGATTACGGAGGAAATGAGGCATTGCATTACGTCGATCACAAGCGATTGAAGCCCTGACATTTACCAGTCCATTTACTTCAATTTATTACAAGTTTGTTACAGTATTAACTTTATTCTAACTTTACTGTAAATCCCAATTGTGTCATCACTGTTTACAATTTTAAATAATCACGTATGTGATAGTAATATACAGCTACAGAATCCTGCAAAATACTAATTCCATTGACATAATAGCATGGGATTGTTTGCCGTCAGCCACCAGCCGCCCTTGTCTTTTTGGCGCTCTAGGCGGTCGGCAGTACGGTCCTGGACCTAGTCAGCGGCCATGGCTCATGATCCATAATTTCTACAATTTTACGATAGTTATTTATTTTTTATCAGGAACGAGAGCAAATGTCGAAAAACAGTTTTTTTAAGCAGCGTGTTAACTAATTTTTTTTCAAGACAAATTACATTATGGTTTCAGCTATTAATGAATTAATAATCAATAAACTAAGTAATCAAATCTATATGATTTTTGTCTAGAAAAAGTCAAGACTACATGGTAAACACAATTTTTAATAAAACTGTGCAAAATTTTTTCGGTATCTGCTCTTGTTTAGGAATAAAAAAAATTATCCTGAAAGCAGCAGAACTGGTGGTAATTTATCATAATAAGTAGAGACATGAGACAAGAATAGAGAAGAATATTTACGGCGGGAAAACTTGAGTGTTTGCAAGGTTTCAACGTACGTTCAGCATATCAAAATATTATTGGCTTTCGCGTGTACGTGGAGCTGTTACCCTATTTGACTGAGCAAATAAGATTCTCGCTGTTGTAATATTTGATGTCTGTTATCGATCTGCAGACAACTACGTCGTGTCGGGTATATATCACCCAGTCATACACGTTGCAAGAAACTACAACGTTTTCAAGAGTATGCTGGCACGAAACATTTCCGCGATATACCATCCTCTCTAGATATGAACGATTCGTGGGATCACTTGCCTTCAAGATAGCCTTCAAGAATGCCTGTGTACTCAAGTACATAAAACTGCTGCTCATTAGCTGCCCGATAACACAAACATGGAACAAGATTAGGTCTGACTCTATTGGTTTCTTTAATATTGAATCAGGGCCTTCCACGACGGGTCAAATAAGTCAAGGACCATATATGAAAGTAGATGAATTAACGGTTGTTTGAATTCTAGCTTCAGCCCAAAAGAAACCCCGAAATTACTAGGTCATTACGAATAATACATTCTGCCCTGATAGATCATGAGCGGCCCTTATTTTTGGTGAAACTATTTCTACACCAGATTGTTTCAGCACCTTATCTGCAGCTCTGCTTCGTGGTTATTGACAGTGTGTGTGTGTGTGTGTGTGTGTTAGTGCAGAGGCGTCGCTCATTTGACTGTGCCAATGTGAACAAGGTTACAGCGGCACCACACGTCTGTGATTTGCGGGTACGACCCCAAGACGCTGGGAAATTAAAAATCACTGACCATGAAGAAGAACTGCAGATGTGCACGTAAGGCGCTGAAACAAGTTGATGTAGAAATCTTATCGCGTAGATCATAGATCCCTAGTGATAAATAGTGATGTGGAAAATTGCGAGGATTACTTCTGCCAGCGTTATGTCCCAAGTCAGTGTGGCGTCCTGTACAGTGGCGGTTAGACGGTTGTTGCCAGGTGGGGCTGCAGAACTGTACACTCTTGATAAGCGCGCCATAGACCAACGATCATGAAATATTTGCCGGCTGCTAGATGTTTTGTGACCACTCGGTAGTAAGGGACACCTGCACATCAGCGTGTCAGCGGCTGTAGAGTCAACCAGCGCACAACCCATACAGCTCTTGGCAACTGCAGCCCTACCTGGCAACAACCCACGAGACGCCACTGGTCCTGTACCATGCATGATTGTTATGCGGCGTGGTCTAGCTTTTTACATACATTTTCGAAAGACGTCCATTCGTAGCACACGACGATTGGTAAAACAGGAACTCGCCAGTAACGAAAGAAAAGTGAGTGAGTTTGGTCAGCGCTTAACATTGAGGTCTTTAGAGCTGGTGAGGGGTGACATGAGGTACGGAGCAGCGCCGGAATGAAAGGGCGGCGAAAACGGGACATCTCCGCGGAAACCAGCAGGAAATAGAACCCGGATTGCCTTGGTGGAACGCGAATGGTCAGACCATTCGGCTACCACGGCCCCCAAAGCCACATAAATGAATAGATTACGCTGAAGACTAGGCACAGTCAACTTTTCTTCTAAATAGGGGCCGCGATGGCCGCGAGGTCAGACCTATCGCCTCCCACCAAGGTGATCCGGGTTATATTCCCGGCTGGGTCAGACCTTGGATTTTCGCACGTGGGAATCGTGCCGGACGATGTAACTGGTCGGCGGGTTTTCCCTGGGATATTCCGTCTCCCCCGCCCTTTCATTCTGGCATTGCTCCATACTCACTTCGTATCACTAGAGACCTGAAAAATTCGCGTTTTCTTTTAGGCACAAGCTAGAATTCTACCAACGTTACGTTCGTGTCATTTTTACAATTGGCCCTTGACTTATATAACACATCGTATAAGTCGCTGAGTCAATAATAAAAATTTAACAAAATGCGGTCCCATATCACTGTGCCAGCGAGCAGCTAATAAACAGATACTGTGTGCTTGAGTGCACATATATTCTTGGAGGCTGGCCTACAGGTCGGTGAACCCGCGAATTTTTCAGGTCTCTACGTATCACCCCTCACCAGCGCTAAAGACCTTGATGTCAAAGCTCACCAAACTCTCTCATTCACTCGTTCTAGATAAATCACCATTCCTAATGACAAATGCACTGATTTTTTTTGGTGAAAATAATTTTGTATCAAATTGTTTCAACATCTTCAGCAATTCTTAATTGTAGGTGTTTGCCTGTTAACTCTCAGCGTCTACCGGCAAATCACAGACGCGTGGTGTCGTAGTAACGTTATTCTGATCGGCACCGTCACATGAATGACGCCTCTGCATTAATACACTGCCAATAACCACGTATCAGAGCTGCAGATGTCCACGTAAAGAACTGAAACGAAGTGGTGCAAAATTATTTAAACAAAAATCAGTGGCTCTGCAAATAATAATGTGCGAACCAGACAAGAACTACAACCGTCGTCGGGGACGCGTCGTTTTGCCTAAAAACGTTTTGCCTAAACACATTTTATCTACTTCGTTTTGCCTAAAATCATTTCTCCTAAAAAAGTTTCGCCTAAAATCGTTTCGCCTAAAGTATTTTTGCCTAAAATCGTATTGCCTAAAATTGTTTCGCCTAAATTCGTTTCGCCTAAAATTTTTGGCCTAAAAATCGTTTCTCTTAAAGTTGTTTAGCCTAAAGTCGTTTGACCTAAAATCAGTTCGATTTAGATTTCATGTGTTTGCTTTACTCCCGAAAAAGTCGTTTCGCCTTCAGTAATTTCGCCTAAAATCGTTTTGCCTAAACTTGTTCACTTAAAGTTCCAGCCACTCTCTTAACTTGCACAAAATTTAGCCTAAAGTCGTTTTGCCTAAATTAAATTTGCCTAAAGTCGTTTCGCCTAAACAT
>PNEQ01114543.1:0-12691 GCA_003012365.1 Medauroidea extradentata | reverse complement strand
GTAATGGCACTTCAAAGTCAAAATTTGCGTGTTTTTACTTCATACAAAACTTGAAAACCAGATAACATAATGAAATGAAAAAAATCACATCAAAACCACATGTCCTGGTCTATGGCTTGTAGCATTTAAAACCAGTTACAAAAATATTTATGTAAAATAAAAAATTTCAAAATTTGAAATTTTTTTTGGTACTTTTAGAAATTTATTTTAAACACAAAAATATTTTATAATGGGTTTGTATATGCTTCAAGCCATGGACGGTGACGTGTAGTTTTGATGAGATTTTTTCCATTTCATTATATTTACTGGTTTTCAAGTTTTGTATGAAGTAAAATTATGCAAATTTTGACTTTGAAGCGACATTACGGGAAAACTGGCTGAGCTAATTTTTTTTCGTTAGAGGTAAATGTACTCTTCAGTAATGTCTACAAAACTAACACTATTTTATACTAATATAAAATTATGAATTTTTCCCCACTTGAACGCCCTTAAGAGATTAGTACAGAGTTGAGAGTCAAATTTTCAGAGCAGTGTTCCAATACGGAATTCATAAGCGAGACGACCTGTAATTTTTCAATTTTTTTTTATTTTTGGTTCGGTAAAACTGGCCTAAGTTTCTTATCACGCTCGTCTTGTCGGCCAAACACGAGGTCGCCAGGGCCGCGGCTAGGCAGATATCGACGCCAAGAATAACCCAGACAGTACTGGGCATCCAGAAGCGCTCGGTTGACCGCGTGTGTAGTTCGTATCAGACAAGGAGGACTGAATGACTTTGTCTCGAGGTCACACTTACATCAGCTTCATATGTAACTATCTGCGTGCATGATCACTGAACGTGAGTTCAATAAGTGCTCCGCCTAACCATGCGCTTAAAATGAGTTGCAGTGTGTTCATAAATACGTTTATTTATTTATTCGAAACTATTCTACATGTGACGATTGTGTCAATATACGAAATGAAAATACACTTCGAACGATGCCAGAAAGGTAGTTAAAAAAAATTAGAATAATCATTTCGAAGCCCCTCAAAATGGCTACTAATAGCTTTTTCAACGTACTGAAAAACTACTCATGGGACTCGTATGAAACTACTGTATAAAAATGCACTGGAGTTAGATTAAAACTTTTCACAAATAAAAATTGGGGTCACCAATGAAATTGTAACTCAGGCAAGTGATCTACGATACACTGCACGTCGTTTCAGTGTCTTGCGGTAGAGGCGATACCGCACCAGATGAGCCGGTCAATATCACCCTTGGCGCCGTCCACTATTCACACAAACACACGACCAGTAGGCAGGCGCCTTAAGAGTTACTGGACCGTAGCTTTGTTTTTTACGTTTGAGGCACGGAAACGGGGAAGGCGATAAGTCGAATATAACCCGTGCGTCAAACACCTCATCGCCTCTAGGCGCGAATGACTAAACTATACTCTATCCATTCCAAGATTGCAGCTTGTGTCACTCCGCCTGTTCGCGCGCTTGAACGACATTGGCTGTGCGACAAACCGCCGCACCACCTCCGCGTGTCACGCGAGCTGTCGACTGGCGACAAGTGGAGAAACGGAATCGCGCCTCGCTGTGGAGGAAATGGAATCACGATGGACGAGGCGTCGTCGCGTAAGTCGTAGTTAATCCATTCCAAGCACATATAGTATTTCATGTGCACAGAGTGACAATATGTTACAGAGGATTAAAAAACGCAACTAAACGATAAAATCACCTATCCTGAACTAAAACACACAATTTATCGTGGGACCTATTACTTGTCGCAACGACACTGTTAACTAACCAGCCAACCAATGGTCGAGAGCTCACCTTTGACAGTGTTTATTTCTGCTGCAACCTTATAATGGATACAGCATAGCGTGCAGTGTTTACGTAGTAACGGTTTTTCAACGGGACTTCAAGCGATGACCCTGTAATATTATTTATGAAAAGAATGTGGTAAAGTCCAATGCAGGTTTCTATGACTTTGTTTTACGATTACGGTTGATATTTTCTCGGCTACAGCAACATGAAAAAGTCATTTTTAGCACTTTTGAGGAGCCTGATAATCATGTTTTTAATTATCGGACTGCATTTTTAAAATCATAGGGACTTATTTTGAAGTGTGTTTTCTTTTCGTAGATAAACACATTAGAAACATTTTTAGTAACTATACATGTAAAACGACTATACGTACCACGCTACATCACGTCTCACACGCCAGGTCCACTAACTCTTAAGAGTAAAATAAGAGCTATATAGTAAATAGTAGGGTAACGAAAATTGGCCGTACACAATGGCGAGGTTACTTCATGAGTGCAGCCAACAGGAAAATACTTTAAATATTGTATTTTTCATGCACTTGACTATTACAGAAGGTTACGGTTGAACGCATTCAGCATAATAAAGAGTATAATAATCAATGAGAGGCTCGTTAACGATGCTCCGGTACCGTTAAAAACATGAATTGCAAACTACATATAGCCTATTTTCCTTAAAAAAAAAAATACCCCGTCTTGTGTGTATCTTATACGACAAAGCAGCATTGCTTGTATCAAGCAAATTACGAATGACAACATGGGAGTACGACCATTGCTGTGATCGGTTGAAATCAAGACTTAAACTGTCGAACTTTTTCAATAGGCAGTGACAATGCAGTTGGGTATTATTCGGTTTAAACCAATGTGGCGGAGAAAACTATAAGTTCTACTGCTTAAGGTTCCTATCTACCTGCGCTTGAAACGCATTGCAGCGAGTTACACGTAATCACATTTGGAAGAAACATCTCAACGTGCATTAAGTTTGTACATCTATTAAAAGAAAACACACGTCAAAAAATGTTTCTATCAGTTTAAAAGTTAGCATCACTTATTGGAAATACGATTTTCAAGACCATCAAAATGGCTGAAAACTGCTTTTTTAAAATGCCGTACCTAGGCAAATTCCAACAGCATTCGAAAAACACAATAACTGAAACCGGCGCCGAAAATGGAACCATAAGTATCGCAAATAAAATAATATGGTCACCGCTTAAAATCCCATATGAAAATTGTGCACGCCATTTACAGGGTTTGCGTGTAGAGGCGATAATGCATTACATTTCAACTGTTTCGTGCCTCACATACACCAACGCAGCCTAGATAAGAACGTTGTGCCTCAATGCTTAAGGTTTCTTATTATGTAAACCCCTTCATTTTGCAACGCTTCAGGGATACCACTAATAAAATATAACCATCAGCTCTGCATGAAACACTTCAGGTGGTCGTCTGCCGAGTAATAAGAATAGCTACGGGCGTTAGCAAGTTATTTGAAAACTGCTCATCGCCGCTGAGTGGTGTCGGCTAAGCGATAAGCATTCGAGGAATGTTACGCGTGTGTAATATTACTTCAGGTTCACCCCTCCTCATTAAAGCATTATGTTCTACTGCCCAGCTATGGTGGAAATGGGAGTGATTGCTTTTATTCCAGTGTGTGTAAATCTTAGCGCAGAATATTTATAAAAGCTTGTGCCTGAAAGAAAACGCCAATGTTTCAGGTCCCTAATCATTGTAGAGGCACGAGTATTTTTCGTATTAATCTGGCAACAGCCTAGACTTCTCAGACCTATACACACACTGGCTAAAGTCAAATATACGTTGGCTTGTAACCGTAACACGTGTTACAAAACGACTTGTTTCCTTATTTATCACTGGCTTGCAGTCGTCAAAGATGTGTTACAACAGGTGTCGTCTAATCACGGAAGGAGTAGTGAAAAATTCGCGTTTTCTTTCAGGCACAGGCCAGAATTCCAGCATCTATAAGTTCGTGCTACTTTAACGATTGGCCATTGACTTATTTAACACCGCCTTGAAGTCGGTGAGCCAATAATAACATTGTAACTAATTGCGTGCCCATTTTACTGTTTCAGTGAGCAGCCGCCGAACAGCTGTCGTCGGCTTGAGTTCACATATATTTTTGAAGGCTAGCCTAGAGGTAAGTGCACCCGCGAATTTTTCCCGTCTCTAAGTATACGTTATTGGCATTCAACCTGACCTAGAATCAATACGCGAAATACTCGTGCCTGTAATAATAGGTACAGTGACTTGTTTGATGCTAGGAAGACCCGTGCTACACGTGCTGTCTCATCCTTACTGCATCCGCACTTCAAGGTCTCGAGCTCGCAAAATGCATTCACGCAGGCGGCAACCTTAAGACGCCGGTCTGGTGGCCGTATGTTTGTGTGAGTGAGTCACGGCGCCAAGGGCGACTTTGGCCGGTTAATGTGGTGCGTTATCGCCTCTACCATAAGTAGAGACACTGGAAAATCGCGGGAATAGTTGACTGTTTGCTAGGCTCCAACGTGATATACATAACACTGAATGTTTCGTGTAAACATTGGCTACCGCTTATTATAAGAATTTTTTTCTCTCTACAACAGGCCCAGTTAAAACTGCACAACTTGGACACACAGCGTGTGTGATTTGACCCAAAACTGTTCACACGTGTCACGGTTAATATAATACAGTTTATTGGAGACTATTTTAAACATTTTCGTGATTTTCCTGTGTGTCTATCCATAAGACATTGAAACGCCGTGCAGTGGTATAGTAGAACACTTGCCTGACAGACACTTTCATCGGTGACCCCACCACTTTATTGGTGGAAAGTTTTCAGCTAAGTCCAATACGCTATTCTATCGCTGTTTCACACAAATCCCATGAGTAGTTGTTTAGTTAAAATATTGAAAAAGGCTTTTTTACAACTTTGAGGAGCTCCGAAATGATATTTCTAATAAATGTGATGTTTTGAAACTACCATTCCGATATCGGTGTGTGTTTTTCGCAAATACACATATTAGATACACATTTAGCAGTTTCTTTAATGAAAACAAATTCTGCTTCCATTCTGCAACGCTGTTTACAAGGCAGACGGGCGGGCGTTTACTACCTCGGAGATAAGGCACGAACAATGATAGGAATGTAATTGTTAAATTATTTTCAGAGGGGGCTCAATCACCTTTAAAGCTATCTGTTTAGGACAAAAACCATTTCTACATTAAAAAATAAAATAGTATTACTAATATAATTAAAATGTGTTTAACGAATGTGTACCCAGCCTCCGTGGCGTGGTTGGTAGCATGCCGGCCTACGGTGGGAGAGGTCCTGGGTTCTAATCCCAGCACGGGAATGACTGTTTGTGTCGTTTTATTAAGTTCAGTTAGTTTGTAAGCCGTCCCTCACTAAGCCTGAAAAGTGCATAAAACCGGGGAACGTTAATGAACCCTCTTTAAAAATGAGTTTCGGGTTTTTTTTTTTTTTTTTTTTAATGGCAATACTTTCATGCTCAAAGTTTTCAGGGTATTGAAAGACAGCCTAAAAGGTCCTACAGCAAGTTGGACAGAACCGATATGAACAAATATGTCTGTGGTGGCAGACATGTAGGTTTGGCAGGTTCTGAGCCACACAAGTAATTATACCGATGTTTGGGTCTCTCAGAACTCTGAGCTGGGCAACATCCTGAGAGGGGCCTCCTACCTGTGTATTGACATTCGTAGCAAGGTGTCAAAAATTCCAACTACTAAATATATTCTCCACTTTGGAAAATCGATACTATGATGGCCGGTCGGGAAATCTAACCAGCGACCTCCCAAACGCAAAGCGAGTATTTCATCATTGCTCTACGAGAGTCGTCATTGACACGATGAATTGGGTGTCCACCTCCCACCCAGGAGATCACAGTTCGAATACCGGCGTTGTTTGTCCCGGATTTCCGCATATGGGAATACTGTAGTGCGTGATAATGCTTTATGTCGGCGAGTTTTCTCGGAAACCCGTCAGATCATTCCAGTAATGATACTTATTCACCAACACTAAAAGGCCAAAGTCTTTTCACTCACTCATCACTGATAGACTGACATATGAAACCTTAAATACATTAAAGGGCCGCGGTAGCCGAATGGTCAGACAATTCGCCTCTCACCAAGGCGATCTGGTTTCGATTCCCGGCGGGGTCGGTCCCCGGATTTTCGCATGTGGGAATAGTGCCGGACGATGCCGCTGGTCGGCGGGTTTTCTCGGGGATCTCCCTTTTTCCCCGCCCTTTCATTCCGACGCTACTCCATACTCACCTCAAGTCCCCCCTCACCTTCACTAAGATCTCGAAGTTGACCGCTGACAAAAATGTCTCTCTCTTAAAAAATGAAATCATACAAATTTGAATATTTGTGTTCGAAAGAAAATGTTTTTCAAAATTTTGTTCTCAAATGAATATTGAACCTTCAAGATATACGGTAAACATTGCTGCAGATTATCTAATGATAAATGGTCAGAGTCATCGCTTAAAGTGCCATAGTTTCAATGGTAAGTGAAAACACTTCTGATGTAAAGGCAGCATGCGACAGTGTCGCCCTTATTGCTTCTGAGTCTACTCTGTATTCATGTTTTCTTTACAACAAAGAAATATTCTTCTTTGCGAACATTTACCTTGCTGTAGAGATATCTCACCTTACAGCAAATAAATTTTTTTAAAACTTGTGTCCGGTGTTACTATTTTTTTTTCTAGAAAAGATTTCCTTTAAAATAATATTAAATTTATTTGTAGCAAAAAAAATTACAACATAAATATTGGTTCGAAAGTCTGTAGGAAAGTTCAGTTCACGCTTCTTAGTTCTACATACATCCGGTCAGTACATGTAGAAGTATAGCATTTAGAGAAAACTGTTTATAGCTGTTAATTAGGGCTTAGAAACAGTATTCTTAATAAGCATGGCATCTTAACAATGACATCCCGTACTTGTTCGTAGTTGCTTTTATTTTCGTACATTGACGCAACGGGCACATGTGGAATATTTTTGTAAAATAAAAAGGTTTCCTTCGTACATTACAAGGTACTTGAAGCGCACGGTAGGCTGCGCCGCCTTAAACCTGGCAATAGAGCAGCCCCGGTCACGTGACACAGCATACCTTCCTTACCCCAGCAGGTTACTTAATATAACGGCCTCATGTGACGTCACGACGAGGCAACATGCCTGGCGACGTGGGAGCGGTTTTTAATTATTCGGTCGGTAGGTTCTGGGCGCGGTCGGTCGGGTGTCTGTAGCGGAACATAGAAGCCAGAGGGAACTATTATATGTGCGAGGTCTTTGCCAACAACACCGGAAAACCCCCCCCCCCCCCACGTCTACCTTGCCAGTGGTCGATTTAGACACATACTTGGAGAGGGGAGGCCCTTATGTGATTTTATGTATCGTACAAAATACCAACCATCTCAAAAGTGTGGTTCTTTACTGTTACAGAACAATAAAAAATAACATACATGCAAGTAGGACATATTAGACGTTATTGGATCATCATAGAGCAAAACTCCAGTTTCCTTGAGGCGACTGGACATACTTCGGCTACATAATGATCAACACAATTTTTTTTAAGGGGGGATTCAGCCCGGTAAACCCCCCCCCCCCCTCCTTAAATCCAACCCTGTACCTTGCCATGTATATAGGATGTTCACCGTGAACAGAGCACTTTTGAAGACGTTACGGGGTGTGCCCGTCATTTTTAAATAATGGAAGCTCTGTATTTAATTTAACATAAACATGTTTTATGATGTTTTATGTTACGACAAGTCTAAGAGAATAGTTTCTTACATTGTACACATTTGGTAATACTCGACTACTATTGCTTTCATTGTACCTGTGACCATCCGTAAATAAAACTGACTTTCTTCCTCCGGAAGGGTATTTGTCAAAAACTGATTAAGGTAGTGAAGGTGTGACAATTTGATAACACTTAGTAAGGTAATTAATATATATGCCACGACAGACGGGAATAAATTGTAATAAATCTCATTGCACGGAACGTACTGCAAACATTAAAGACTTTAACGATATCAGGTTATAATCTTCCTGAATAATGATAGTAATGAGTATGCAGAGTAGCTGTCGTTGAAAAATCTCACATAATTAATGTAATTTGTATTGCATGTTAGTGAGATAGGTGAATTACATGCGCCTTACGTTTTTCGCTTTAAATTTTGGAAGTTTTTTTTATAGAAATAATTGAGCAGTCCAGTTCCAAAACTCGTCTTGTCCACTTTCACTATAACTGCGCAATTCGCGTAAATTTGATTTGCGAGCCCATTTGTTATATGGCCAAAGCGTTTTTTCAAAGTGTGTCTGTTATTGAATATGGCGAGTTTTGGGAACTATTATCACGTCAACTTCAGCACACGTTTCAAAGCTACACAAAACTGTTCAGAACTCATTTTTCCTTGGTGATGGACAAGACTAGTTTTGGAACTGGACAACTCAATTATTTAATACTTTTTAGTGCGTCTATAAACGGTGTGTATTAAAATTTTTATTTTCATTTTGATATTATCATTTCTTCGTTATTTTGCAAAAGGCGTACATGCATATGGTAATTGTATAATTGTACACAGCGACAAAATTTTCACAGCATTGTGTTAAGTATAGTTTGTGTTATTTGCATCACTATGACAAAAACTACCGAACATAGCCTTAAAGTATTTCCCCATGGATACGTTTTTCACACAATTTATTCAAACAAAATAATTTTGTATGAAATTATGTGAGGTAAACAAAACATTGAAATGTTTGCAATATTTTTAGCGTTTATTACTTAGTAATTAATATGTAATGTTAATATACACATTTCTCAGAAAAAATACACGAACGAATAAACACTTATTTCGAAAAACTGTTCCGATCACAATATTCCATAAAAAAAATTTCCATTGTATTTTTCTCAAGCCACTTTTGCAATTAATAATTTAAGAAATAATAGTTTTTACATTGTTTTTCCATTTGAAATCAGTGGCAGCAAGCTTGAAAGACTGAATTTTTTTTTGTCGACTTACGAATCTTCAATTTCGAAATGAAAGTATCAGTTTTCTGCTTATCGAGTGTTTTTAGTATTCATTTCTTGAACGCGAAATCAGCCTGAACAGATATTTTCACAGGAAACTCCTTCTATTAAATGGCCACATTGTTAGACTATGTATATCAGCGAATGGTGTAAAACGTAATGTTTAGTTACAGTTATTTGTAAATAACAAAATTGTAGTGAAGAATTGTTAAAGAAAGTAACAATAAAATAATTTTTGCATACAGATTGACGTACCTTGTGTAAGTACATTTAAGTTTTGCAAGAATCAATATTATTATAACGTTCGCGCGGTTTAAAGTACTAAAAGAAAATAAATATATATTGTTTTCAAAATAAATTTTTTCGCATAAAATAAAAAAAAACCTTTATATACATATCAAAAAAGCTAAATATAAAATAAATAAATATTATTTATACCCGGTCATGATACCTTCCAGATTACCCTCGCTTCTCGGCGAAGACGCAAGCTGATCCAGAACATTATCCGAGTGTTGGGCTGAACATCGACAAATGGCCGGTCGCGTGGTCTTCAAGGACACATCATACCGGAAAGTGTACTCTTCCCTGTCGGACGAGCGTAAGTCTCACGAGCAAGCTCCTTCTATTGCTTGGATGGATATACGTAGAAGGTGACGTGGTTCAAAGCCTCGCGCGCTCAAGCGCTGTTCCGTAACAATATACACACATGTTTACACAATCAAATACTTATTTTTTAATTTTCTGTTTTCATGCCTAAGCATGGCTTGCTCAAGATCGTAAGAAGTAGTGTCAAATCTATTTATATAAAAATCAATGTGTGTGTGTATGTTCCGTATGGACTCCAAAACGAAAGGAGCGATTTTGATGACATTTTCAGTCAATCAGCTCAACAGAAATTTTCATTTTTTTTTTGTTTTCGCCATTTTGTGTCTTATTTTCCCTTACAAATTAATAAATTAATTAAGTGGGATCGAGTCTTGGAAGTGTACGGCATGTCAGTGTATAGAATTGACTACAATTCTTGGCTATAGATAATTAGTGCTGCTCGGGTCGCTAGTACCTTATCACGAAACACTTCCGAACGTTAGTTAATTTCCAAAGAGTTACGGAAATAACTCTGGATCTTCAGCTGCTCACTTATACGAACCTTGTACTATAGCAAACCAAGACTTGGAAAGTTCCTTTTTAAAAGTAACTAGTTCCAGTTCAAGTTCCATTATGTAAAATAGAAATTATTCCAGTTCAAGTTCCTTTTTAGAAAAAGGAACTCGTTTCAGTTCAAGTTCATCAAAAGGAACTCGCAAGTTCCTAAGAAGTTTCTTTTGTATTTTGCAGCTGCTTTTATTTTGTCACACAGAATATGACATAATTTAGAACCAAAGTGAGACTAGTTCTCTACATAAAATAACTATTATGCTGTATTTGTTTTACCAGCAAAATCACTGCAAAGGTTTTTACATGACTATTAATTGTTAAATATATATTTTTATTTTTTATTAATTGGCATTTCACACTAAAATCACTACAGAACTATTGCACATTTCGAAATATACGTATGGTATAGATCGGCTGAAACTAGTGAGGAAACATTGAAATAGAAGATACTTTAATGAGATTAGTCAACCTAATGCTCTTGTCGGAACAGACAGTTAAAAACCCGTTGACGTTCCCCAAACATATTTTTTTGTAAATAATCTCCTCCCGAAATAAAATTCTATTACTTTTTTTTATTCTATCTCCGTAATTCTGAATATTTTAAATTACAACAAAAAGTTGCAGGCTACTAAATCATGTCGCTACTGTGAAACACGAATTGGAAAATGAGTTGGGACAGTCTGAGAAAAGAAAAACTTAGAGCCTGTTGTATCAACTTTAACAGGCTGTTGGCTAACACTGGGTTAGCTCATTCTCTTATTAATTGCCCAGTTGTGTTGTATCATCCGTTTTTATTCCCTTGTTAGCTACCAAGTTGTTAACAGTTTTGGTGGTGCGTGTATGTTGACAAGTGTACAACGTTTACATTTATTTCTGTATTATTTGCAAAATACGTGCAAAGAAATAAAACCTTCACAAGTGAGAAGTGAAATAATAATGATATTTTATATTATGTTTAGTCTGTATTAGACTATACTGGGCATTTCACTTAAGTTTCAAGACAAGTACCATGTACACTTAACTTAAAATTAATATTAATATCAAAATATATGCGATATTATAAAAATTAAGAGTTTGAGTACATCGTGCAATTATTTAAGAGATATTATTTAGGGGTTCTCGCTATTTCAGAAGATTGGAGGGCTTAACTTTTAGTTTTTAGTCTTTCGTGAGACTGTTTCAAAACTCTTTACACGTTTGCTACCTACACAAATCAAACCTACCTCGTTTAATACTTGCAAAGCCCGTGACATTTACTGCAGAACCCTTGTACGAATGACATGAAACATGTTAGCACTGAATTAGATATAAATGATGTAGGTACCACGATCACGACAAAAGCCATTTGTAGGCCCATTTCAGGAAATACGCTCATAAATACCAAGTCACACGAGTTACGAAACTTGCGTATAGTTAAAAATCAACTAGTTTACTCAAATTGAATCCAGTATAAATATAAAACTTTAGACCGTATGTTTTCAATTCGAGACATAAATATGTAGAAACAGAACTGTGAAACAAAGCTATTTCACTTGCATTAAAAATGCTGCTTCCAGTGAACAAAGCACGTAATTATTCACGAACATCACCAATCAACCAAAATTAAAAAAAAAAAAAAAAAAAAATATCCACCACACTGAATTATAAAGTCCCGAAATTAATTAACTATTGTTTTCCTCACACTTAGGATAAAACTAAAGTATGTTTGTGACAGTAATTTTATGACAAATTTCCTCTATCTCTATATATAAAAATGAAAGCTGACTGATTGACTGACTGACTGACTGACTGACATATCAAACTGCAACCTAAACCACTGGACCTAGAATCGTGAAAATTTTTGTGGGGGTTCCCCTCAGGTCGTAAGCGAGCACTAAGAAGGGATTTTTCGAAATTCGACCTCTAAGGGGGTGAAAATGGGTGAAATGTGTTTCCGAAGAAACGTCGATAGAGCTCGAACCTGACGGCCAATCATCGTGATTTTTACTTTAATAGGACACTCGTAAAAATGCATATTAGCTAATTTAAGGATTTTTCGAAGTTCAGCATTTAAGGGGCTGAAAAGACCTTAAATGTGTTTTCAATCAACTATCTATATCTATCGAACCCTTCGGGATGGAGAGATGATATTCACTTCAAAATATTGCTTACGTAAATACCCAAAAAGTAGTTTTAGGTTTTCTTCAAATTTGATCCCCAGGCAGTAAAAAGGGGCAAAATGGGTTTTTAATGAATCGTCTATATCTTTGAAACACAATTGGGTATCGTCGTGATTTTAACTTTAATTGGTTGCTTTTACAAATGTCTATGACATGACTCAAAGACGTTTCGAAATTCTTTATTTAAAGGGGCGAAAATACGTGAAGTGTGTTTTCGATTGTCCTTCCATATCTATCGAATGAATAGAGATATCGAAGTACCCTTTGCTTTTAATTGGTGCGTTTGTAAATATCTCAAGTACCATTAGTAGATAGGTTATGTTCCTTCTGGGACAGCGGCTGGCGGCTGAGGAGCTGAGGAGCCGTGGCCGCCATCTTGTTTCCGGCGGCCATCTTGTTTCCGGCAGCCATATTGTTTCCGGTCGCCATCTTGGATTACATCACTTTCAAAATTTTCCAAAATTTCCCAAAATTAAAAAAAAATTCAAAAATTAAAAAAAATCTAAAAAATAATTTTACATCCATCCACCA
>PNEQ01114542.1:0-12692 GCA_003012365.1 Medauroidea extradentata | reverse complement strand
TTTTTGTATGATTCTAACGTCACTTATTTGTACCGGTACATCTCGCAATGTCTGTGTTTGTTCAGTATTCTTTTGAAGCGAGTGTTCGTTTTATCTAGGAAGTGTTTCATGAGTTTAATTATTTAAATATAGTTGGTTGTTAGTAATCTAGTCTGGGCGATCCCACCTAACCCAGCTACGCCCCCGTGACAATATAAACGTATTTGGTGCCCCAACCTTGAAGTTAGTGAGGGGTATATGTGGGCTAATGCAGTCGAGGAACTTCAGGAGATAGTGAACTGCATAATCCATTTTCACCACTTTTGAACTTCATCCTAATTGCACTAATTTAATCTTCCTTGCAGTTTTTTGTGTCAGACTTACACATTTGCACAGCCTTTAAAGTAATTTGAGCCCAGAACCTCCCAAACAATTGACTGGAACCACAAACAGCTCGGCCACATAACGTCGAAATCATTAATGGAAACTAATTAAAAATAAAATCATAATTTTCTGGGCTCACAGAGGTTGTATAACACCACATCTCGATCGATGCAACTGAGGAATGAAACTACTGTATAATTTATTTCTTGCTGTTCGTACTTGCTTTTCGGATCGTCTGTCTTGAAAGTTCAATAATTAAGTTTTGCTTCTTAAATAAACCATCTTAGAAAATAAATAAACTCGCATTACTTTTTTAAGTACTTACGTAAGCATAATTCTGACGCGAACATCACATACATATCTCTACTGGTTAGATAAGTATCATCGGCTGACAGAAAACAAATTTTATGCCTTTTCATCCTTTCAGGTGTTGAATTTCGAAAACTCTTAATTTCACATCTTAAGTATTTGTACAAATAACGAAAAGAAGTGAAATCACGACGATAGCCATTTCAGTCAAAGCACAATTGAATGTTCTTTAAAAATCACACATCACATCTGTACAGTATTAAGAGTTCGAATTTTGGAAATATATAAAGAAATAAATAAAATAAAAATAAATAAATACATTTTTGCGACCATTTACCTAATCATCACCCTGAAGCAAAAATAAACTGACTATATCGATGGGTTGTATATATATATCGAAGATATACCTAAAAATCATACCAGGTCTTTTCACCTCATAAGATGATGAAATTTGAAAAACCCTTGAATCACATTTTATACTATTTTTCTGGTGTTTCTTGAACGTGAAAAACATGACGATAGCCCGCGGGGTTCAAGATATATCATCGATTAATTGAAAACACATTTCATCACTTTTCACCCTATTTCATCTCCTTAGGTGGAGAATTTCGAAAATTCCGGAAATCACTTTTCAGGTATTTGAGTAAGCAACAATCTTAAACAAAAATCACGTCGCAATAATAACGATCAATGGGGTCGAAATATATCGATTGTGAATTTGAAACACATTTTACCTTTTTTTTTTTTTTTTACCTCTTCGGGGCAGAATTTGGAAAATATATTTTAATGGTATTCTAGGTATTTATATAAGCACCAATCTAAAGCAAAGAGTACTTCGATGTCTCGGTTGGTTCGATAGCTATAGAGGAATAATCGAAAATACATTTCACGCATTTTCACCCCCTTAATTATCAAATTTTTAAAACGTCTGGGAATTCTATCATAATTATTTGTATACGAAACTAATTCAAGTATAAATTACGACGGTGGTCAATTGTGAGTGATATAGACGATTATTAAAAAACATATTTTGCCCCTTTTTACTGCTTGGAGGTCGAATTAAAAAAATAAATATCCTAAATCTCCTTTTTGGGTATTTGCGTAAGCAACATTTTTAAGTGAAAACTAACAACTCTCTATCCCGAATGATTCGATAGATATCGATAGGTAATAGGAAACAAATTTAGGGTCTTGTCACCCCCTGAAATGTTGAATGTCGAAAATCCAGTAATTGGCAAGGCAATATGTATTTTTATGTGTGTCATATTAAAGTAAATATCACGATGCTAGGCCGTCGGGTTCGAGATTTGTCGACTTTTCCTCTGGAATGCATTTCACCCCTTTTCACCCCCATAAAGGTCGAATTTGAAAAAAAAAAAAAAAATCTGTTCTTGTTGCTTGCTTACGACCTGAGGGGAAACCACACAACAAATTTCACGATTCAAGGTCCAATGGTTTGGGCTGGAGTTTGATATGTCAGTCAGTCAGTGTTCTCTTTTATGTATAGAGATTAGTTTTCCTGAATGATTTCGACGTTACGTGGCGCAGCTGTTTGTAAATCCGATCTATTGTTGGGGATGTTCTGGGCTCAAATTCCTTTAAAGGCTGTGCAAATATGCAAGTCTGACAGACAAGAACTGCAAGGGAAATAAAATTAGTGCAATTTGGATAAAATTCAAAAGTGGTAAAAATGGATTATGCAGTCCACTATCTATTGAAGTTCCTCGACAGCATCAGCCCTCACATACCATCTCACTTACTTCAAGGTTGAGGCACCAAATATGTATACTTTCAACGAAACATTATCCCGCTAAAACTCCCTGATGCCACTTAACATCAAGTGAAGGTTTTGAAGAACAAATACGTTACTGAGGGCAGCATCACCGATGGTTGTGCTAGGGGGTCGTAATACCACGTATACTACGTATTTTATTCGATCACCATCTTACATTTAAGGTATGTAATTATCCTACAACGTCAACTTTACTGTGACTATAAATAAGACCCAGGCGAAGTCGCTGTTAGTGGCAGGGACAATCTTAAGACTACTTTTCGCGTGGACAGTTATATCTACTTATCCTGATGCAGAGTTAACTCAACTACCATATTTGTTATTCTATGGCTTTATGATTGAACTACCTATCTGATGTAGGAAGAGGTAGGCTATCTGCTCTGAGTAAAACACGGGAGCATATCCGCGGGCACACTGCTATACAATTTTATATAATGGTATTTCTTTAAGAAGTCTAGTGTTTTAGTGAACATTTGACAGCTTTGTTTTGACCGTTTGTGAAGAAAATACATTATTGGACGCAGCGAGATAATGCAAGGACGGTAGAAATGTGATTACTCCGAGAAAACACGCCGGCCAACGGCAGTCATCGACAGTCCTTACATGCGAACGGTAGGAAGAGACCGAAGTGGAGATGTATCCCGGGTTGCCGTCGTAATGAGGTTATCACTGATGGTGGGTATCATGGATACCTCCTTATAAGTTACTTTACAAAATAGTTCGTAAATGCTATATCCCATCGTTTAGGGCATCACATCATAGCATTTGTACCTACTGTTCAGAAACAACCTATACAGGAGTCCCATTAAGTCCGGTCTCATAAGGAAAATAGAAATTGGTGAAATATGGAATGTTTTAATAGTGTTGTAGTGTAATGAAATGTTGTTGTGAATAACAACATTACTACTACATGCCGCTCCATCCCGCCGACCATGTTGCATAATGTACAAAGCAATTTGAACCATCGCATACGCGTGTGCAAAGTACATTGCGACCACCAATTTGAGCATTTTCTGTTTTAATGACACTTGGAAGTGAACACACTGCTGTTGTCTTACGCCAACATACTACAACACTATTAGAACATTCCATATTTCACCAAATTCTATTTGCCCTATGAGACCGGACTTATAGGACATTCTGTATAGTATCTGAATAGCGAAGAAAATTAGTTCATTTGAAGAAGTAACAGAGCGGCACGCCGATACAGTCATTTTAAGGGCGCAATTAACCTCAGTTTTCAACGTCTTTTTTAATTTTTAATTTAGTACCATATATTTTTTTTTATTATTTTATACATAAACTAACTGCCACAACAAACGTTGTTTTGTCACGTAAATAACTTATTGTAAGTGTGTAAGGATGTGATATATAAGTGGAAGAGGTCTAATAATAAAGAAATTAATAAATAATAATAGAGCAGCGACACCTGGTGGGGATAGTCTGGTATCAGCTCGTGGGTATAACTGATCAATTATCACTTACGCAGTTATCGACCGAGTTCTAAAATTATTAAATTAAAAATATTTACTAAAAAATAGCACTTAGGAGAATAAAAGTAGATAAAAACCTATTCCCAGACCTACCGAATGTATATACAAAATTTCATTGAAATCGGCTAAGCCGTTTCCGAGGAGTATGGAAACAAACACTGTGATTAAATCTTCCTCTTAGGAACTTTTTGTATCTCTCATAGTTTTTGCGTAAAGAGTCGAGTCTTAAACGTCAAAAGATGCACTTTACGGTTTTATGTACGCCACTGAAACCATCTAACATACCAAACCGAAAAAATTCACAGTGTATAACAATGTTGTATGCTATGATTTGACATATACAAAAAATTTACAAAATGTTGAAATTTTTAAATTTTCATTTCGAAATTCAATATATTTAATTAAATACATATTTTTTTTTATTTTATGTATGTCAAATCATAGCCTACAACATTTTTATACACTTTGATTTTTTTTTTTCGGTTTGGTATGTCAGTTGGTTTCAGTGGCGTACATAAAACCGTAAAGTGCAAATTTTGACGTTTACGACTCGTTATGCAAAAACTATGAGAGGTACACAAATTTCCTAAGATGAATATTTAATCACAATTTATGTCTAAAATAAGAAAAATAATTACAAAAACCAAAAATTAAAAACGACGTTGAAAACTGAGGTGAATCGCACCCTTAAACTGACAGAAGATCAATCTACGTTCGATTACAGAGACAATACGTTAGTAACAGATTTTTTAAGCAAGACGTGATATCTGAGAACAGTAGTGGGATATTACCATCCCTAATTTTAAGAAAACAAGGCTGTGTTTTATTGTTATCAATCTAATGTGTACGTGTATATGTACTCTGATATTTTTATCGCTTTCAAAATGCTATAATCATTCGTAAATACACAATACATGATACCTGTATGTAAGATTATCAGGCGAACAGTATTTGACAGTAATTTGTTTGTTAGCGTGCATTTAACGTAACGTACCAGCCTCCATCCCTCTTTCTATTCACAGCTGTTGTCTGGGGTAACGTAATTATTTACAGACTAGCTTATTAATTAGAGTTTATTAGTATGTGGACATACGCCATCCACATACCAATAAATTCGAATTGTAAACTCCCATTGCAACAAACATTAAAAAATCTCTAGCTTATTAAGTTAACGAAGATTTTACTATTTTCAGACTGAGCTATTTGGAATATAGATTTTTTTTTAAGTGTGCTGCTACTTTCCTAACGAGTTTCTCTTACGATAACTTGTATTGTGTTTTACTTCATATTTTACATAGGGGAACACCTAACTACATTAATACTAGTTCAGGACTATCCTGTAAGAAGCCATCTAGAAACATCAATAAAGTATAACCAAGGTGAGTGTGAGTACATAGAACAATGATGCATAGTGATAACCAGATAATGAATGTAATTACCTCTGCAGGAGAAGAGCCCAGTGTCCCTCTCTGGGTCACACACACAGCGCGCGTTCTTGCACGTGTACCCTGGCATATCCATGTTCGCACACTCCATCGTGTCTTGGCACAGCACTGCACCTGTTGGATAACCCCACCACATCATTCCTAGTCTCTCTCAACTGATTTGGCAAGGAATGACCATCTCTACAGTGACAGACACATACGGACGAATAATCAGCTTCAATGTTACGGCCGCCTGCCGGGCCGCCGAGCTGTGTGCAGAGTTTCGGTCGTTAGAAGATAATTCGAAAACTTCTAAACGCAAATGAGTATCTTTGTACGTTACTTGTGAGCATATCCATATTAGATCCTCCATTAATCTGTAAAGTTTGTTTTTACTCTGCCGAAGATTGTGACAGTAAGTGTTTTGCGATGATTTTTAGTAATGAAAATCTGAGCACATATTCAATTAAAAGGTATAACGTGCACAACTCATAAATATATATAATATTATGTCTTAAGATGATGGAATACCCCAGAAAGACTTAGGCCTATAGAGTCGATCTGTCAGCGAGAAGACTGCACGCCAGTTCTGTGACAAGTGTTTGCGGCTAGGGGAAAGGAGGCGTGATGCGGGTGCTGAATCATCTTTAACTCTCGCCCAGGTGGCAACCTTAAAAATAATGTTTCCAGCAACTTCAACAAAAATTATAAATTTTTTATCTTAAAAGAAATTAAGTCAACATAAGCGCATCACTCTGGGAAGATATTTTCTCACTAAGCTAAAAAAAACTCTTTATCAGGCTCTCCTCTTTCTTAGATTTTTCATAGCATTGGCTTAGCTAAAGAAATTAAACGTATTAAACTTATTAGTTAAAGGTTAACTTAAATCCAGCGCGCTTTTAATGCGTTTTACACAAATACCCGTCACAGAATTCATACCGAATGTTAACCGACACACGAGAAGACAATATCGGCTTTAACTAGCTGGATGAGTCAGACAACTAGATGAGTTACTTGTTTTAAAGAAGATACTGTTTCTTACGCCATAAGAAAGTAAATGAGGTATGAAATCTTATGTATATCCATACGTAAATCATTGCTTCTTGGATGCGATAATGTTGCACACAAGTTTCAGTGCTAACACATACATTCGTTTCCTGCTTCTGTATCTCAAGATGTTATATATAGTTTGTTTCTTTATTTCGAGTAACACAAAACTAAAAGTAAAGTCCATTTCACACAACATTGTAGAATCACAATTTTTACGTTACAAATTAAGACGGAAGCAGACTTCAGCTCCCGAAAAGTTCGTCTAAAAAAACTTTCTGTTTTTTTTTTTCTGTGCCGTTTTCGTTGTTTCGTCCATTTTTACACCTGTTTAGTCCTCGTTGTTATCATCTAGTATAGATTGTTCAGGCTAATATGAACACGTTTGAAACCCTAGTAACTTTTTCATTTAAGACATTTTTAGTTTCCTGCAGCTAATTTCCGTAAACAAAATAACATAAGTAACAACCAGAGTGTATAAATGGTAATTCAGACGTTAGAGTTTTAGTAAATTACTGTAATGTATTCAAAAGTTAACGTCTGAGGTCACAATAAATAATATTTTTCAAATATTATTTTAGACGTGGTGGTCTTCAGAAATGTTCCCTTTATTGCGAACCACCAATAGTGGTCTTCCTCCCAGTAAAGTAATTATCTGTGCTGTCTATAGTATGTTGTCTTGAGTCTTGTAAGTTGTCCAGGTTATTTAGTTTGGTTTTTCTTTTCTGTTTTACTGTGTAATTTTTGTACTGACATAATTCTTGAGGCATTTATGATATATTATATACATGTATATATATATATACATATATATAAAACTACAGCTAATCTTGACTTGTTTTCCCTTGTTTTTAATGCCTCACCTAGTTTTATGGGAAGATATATGGTAGCGCTACACATGCGTAAGTCCAAGATTCTACTCAAAATAATTCACTTCTATTACAAAAGCTTTAAAAAAAATTGCAAAACTTCACATTCACCAAAACTTTACGAGGAAATAAAGTTTCTTTAAAATCCTCTCCTGTGGCAGTGTTTTATAAGAAACTAGCCGACCGGCTGCGGCGTTGTCCGCGTGAAATTATGTAATGTAAACAGTAACTATGGATAAAATATGTGATGAAGGCTTTTAACAGCTAGCGTACTCAATAACAGTGAACTATAAATTGTCTTAGCTCAGTTTAAAGAGCGCGCGCAATATGCTCATATGATGTCATAGTAATTCCCATCGCAAAGTCTTGCATGGGATACGAACCCGTAACCCCACCCCTTCCACACCACAAACTTTATACAATACCTGAGTGAATGCTTAAAGGCATGCCGTGATAATTCTTTCGTATGTACAGGCTACAGTCCAAAGAGGTTTTATTTATGAGTAGGTTTGCAAAAAGAAACGACTGTTGAATTATTTCTCTGTGATCATTCTCTTGTTTCGGAAAACTGTAATATTTTACTCCTTTTCACCTACTTAATTTTAGAATTTCATAAAAACCTGAATTTGATTAGTAGATATTTACATAAGCTTCATTCTTATCAAAAAATCATCTCGATATCTCAACAGGTATAAGAGCTACAGACAATATTTTGAAATCACATTTTATTTTTTAAAAGCTTTCAAGGACGAATTTCGAAAATTCCTGAAATTACTTTTTTTGATATTAACGTAAAGATTTATTTTAAAGCAAAAACCATTTCAATATTTCCACTGGTTTAGGAGATAAGTGGGATTAATTTAAAAACACGTTATATTTTTTAAAGAACTTTCAAGGACGAATTTAGAAAAATTGTAAAAATACTTTTTAGATATTTACTTAAGAATCATTTAAAGAAAATCACTTCACTATCTGAAATGGTTTAGGAGGAATCACGGATTAATGAAAAACACATTTTACGGCTTTTCACCCCCTTAATATTCGAATTTCGCAAAATATAAAAATTTGCGAATATGCATTTCTTTGGGCAATATTATGAAGTTAAAAAATTTATCATAGCATTCCTGGTAAATGAGATATCAAGGTTTTTTCAAAAACACATTTCACCCCTTTTCATCCCCTTAATTATCGAATTTCGAAAAAGCCTTTCTTAGTGGGTGCCTACGGGGCAAGGGGAAGCTTCCCTCAAAATTGCATGGTTCTAGGTCCAGCGGTTTGGGCTGTGCGTTGATGAGTGAGTGAGTGTGTCTGGACACTTCATTTTATATATTAAGATTACAAGCAGATTACTTACGTGAGTCATTTTCAAAATCTATTAATCGAGGAGTGACTTCTGTAGCATTGATTGTCCATGCAATTTTCATGGCTGAAACCATGGCAGCCAGATCAGTTAAGGTAACTGTCAGAGCAAAAACATATTCAGGAAGTATGATTTGGAACTGAAATAGAAATATCTGGGTGTCGCTAAAATACAAAATATTTTTTTGCTGTAGAGTGAAGACAAAACAAATAATAACAGACTGAATGTTGTGAAAAAAGCTTAAGGGGTAGTTCATCCAAAAATTGTATTACTTTAATACTTTTTATATTTGTACGAGGTATTGTTAGTTTGGTAGACATATATTGTGACTATTTTTCACAGTAAAGAAAGTTTTTTAGCTTTCATTAGTTTATATAATGGTAAGTAAAAGCCAAAATTAGCATAAAACCAATTGACTTACAGAAACGAACTAATTCGCACTGAACAACAGTACGCGGGCTACAACTGAACACGTATAAAACCCTGTCATTGCCATTTTTTGGATTAAAAAAAAACAGTATTGACATTTTCTTAGTTCTAATTCAGCAATTTTTTAAAAATACAGAAAATATTCAATGCGGTTTTTTTTATTTACGACTAGAGGTAACCCACGATACTGTTCTTCAGTGCGAATTTTTCATTTCTGTATGTCAGTTGGTTTTCGTTTCTTGTATAAAATCGTTTTATGCAAATTTTGGCTTTGACATGCCATTATACAGAAACTATAAAAGCTAGAAAAAATTTATTGCTGTAAACAGGCGTTGCTATATACGCCTGTAAAACAAAGTCTCGTACAAATATAATAATTATTAAAACCACTAAACTTTTACAGGGACCCCACCCCCCTTAACACGTAGTTCATTTATAGAACGTCTCGTTGTATGTACAGGAGCACATAATAAATACGTAGTATTATTTATTCTGTGACACGAGTTTGAAGTTGAGTCTGCGACTTCAAGTGTAGCATTACCATTACTTTGTGCCGGGCAAGTGGTAACATTGATGACAAGGCTACATAGAAATATGTAAACAAATGTCTTCAGAGATGCATTATACTTTCAAGTTGACAATAAAATATCAAAAATGCAATGTCATAACCTAAATTTACGATTCGAATAATTGGCAACGTAAGGCTGCACCCGAGCTGTTCGCACTGCGCCTAGAGACGAAGACACCAGGTATGAGCAATGAACTTTCAGCCTTAGTAACACGTGTGCGCTGGGCAAGGAAGACACAGCACGGCTTGTAGCTAGCGGGCAGCGACCACGCGCCAAGTCATGTACGCGAAGGCGGGTGAAGGGGGCGGGACGATGCGGGATGGAGATGCTGGTGGTTCACGTAGTACGCTCCTTGCCTGCCAGCCAGCGTACAACCGCGCCATGGCGGTGCTTCTGTGACGCGAAGGCGGTATCGATCCGGCCGGCGGGCGAGGCGCCGAAATGCGCGGTCTTCGCAACGATCACAACCAGCCACGAGATAACTTCGCAGCAAACAACTGATGACAAGCCACGCAGGATTCCGACTTGTAAATAAAGCCGCTCGTAGCTTCTCCACTTTAGGATTATTAGACTGTCACTTGATAGATCCAGTTATCGTGAGTGAGACGAATGCATCTTCCCAAAATGGAAACGCAAATATTGTGTCCTAAAGTAACTGAAATAAAAATATTTTCAATAAGTAATCGCTCATATTCAAAGATAACCAACGAAGATTGCCAGTACTGTCCGACAGGATGACATCCTTGGAAAATGGGGAAGGAACAAAAACTTTAAAGCCCCAGATAAATTGTCAGTGCATCAGCCTTCAGATTTCGATGGGTACTCGAACTGACTTCACTTGGTCGTAAGACAGCCGGCACATCTCTAAACCAACATTTCTACATACGTAAACTCAAGTCAATCCTTCGACATACCTTCACTTTACGTTGCCTCACACTTCCCTCACCAGCACCATTTACTGCAGTGGAAACCGAGACATAAAAGTGACTTCTTGGTCAGGAATGGAGGTTAACGCAGGACGCAGTGTTTATGTCCTTACAGCCGCACTGTGAGGCGGTAGTGGCGGGAAAGTGTTGGACTAGTTGCCTAAGTCTTCCATTCCCCCTCGGAAGGACGCGAGGAACGGTCGGGGGATGCTCCTACTCACCCGTCGTGAGACCCACCGCCTGAGTGAGGTTGTTGGTCAGCATGGTCGTCGCTTGTGTCTTCCTCCTGGTACACGGGCACTACGACTGGCCGTGCGAGGGACGCTTCACCCTCGTAGCCCGCGCACATTATTGATTCTACCCCCTCCCCTCTCCCCCCACCCTTAAACAACATCTCCCTCCTCCCGCGAACTCTTGACATCTCATCCCCTTACCCTCCCCCATGCTCTAGGCGACTGAAACAGCACTCTCGTAATTACACTATGGCGACCACTCATTCAATACTAGTGAATCTTACAAAGTTTGAGTTCACTCACCAAATAAATTAGGCCTGAAACGACGTTGAATGTATGTACGGAAAACTAGTTTTTTGATTCTTGGTTTCCCTTCATTTACTAATGGGATTTCTGCTCGTACACTGGTTTTCTTAAAGTTCAAGTAAAGTCGAGGACCTTGTATTCGTGAGTCAAATATTTAGGTTATAACGTAAACATTTTAAAACGACTTCGCAACATTCCAATATTAACTAAAACTATAAATGACTATACGCACGAGGTGCTAAGTATTACATTGAACATGTTATACAAACACCTAGATATTTTAATATTCATTTTTGCCAGGTTAACCTTGGAACTGCCCTCTCCTGATGTAAACCTATTTAGATACGTATGTGTCAGCCAACCCTGGTCATGTCCAGGCGGAAAAGTTTAACATACCTTTATTTCAACCAGGGGGAATGGACTCTATTATTTCACAATTGTATCCTCGCTTTTTTCACCAGTATTTGAAAGTTCCTTCGAAGTTTTTAAGAAACTCTGTCTAGATTTTAGTCTTTGCGTACGAGGTTTGTGTCCACGTAATGGCGAGTTATTTCCTACTCCACTTCTTTTCTTTTCTTGTTCGCTGCTGTTTCTTTACGGACAGAAAATGACGGTATTTCTAAGTGGTGATAAGGCCATTCGATTGGAATGTTATTATTATGTTTTTAGCGCACTATGCAGGTGTCGTTTATAACTACATCTGTTTGGCATGAGCTGAATTCTGCAGGTATTGTAGAAAACTAACAGGACAAGTGTACTCATCTGCAGCAGAGTAACATAATAGCAGTGCAGAGGTTCCAATGGTTCCCGATTAAATGCCTCAGTTTTCTAAGGCCCGGTTTTACCACCTCCGGCTAAATCTTCCAGTTTGGTAGCTTCCAGTTAAGCAAACCTCCAGTCAAATCTTCAAAAGTGTTTTACCAACAATATTTAGCTGGCAGTTACGTAGCCGACAGCCTATCGGTAAGCCTAGTTCTATACTGTGTGTGTTGGTAATGAAAGTAACCAGGATTTGGTAATATTAATTTTTCAGGCGTTGTAAGGGAAACACTTTCGATAGGCCTTTGTGGGAGCAGTTATTGATGGTGATCTCGCACTGCTTAATAGATTATCTTCCCTCACCAAAATTAAACGCATCACATCATACTGCTTGCGTTTCATCAATGCTATTCATCCAGAGAAGACTCATTGTAGTGGTACACTTGAAGTGAGTGAGCTTCAAGCTGCACTTATTGTGCTGGTCTGACAGACTCAAGCAGTGAAGTTTGAAGGAGAGCTTGCAGCTGTAGCCAAGGGTGAATGCCCATCTCTTCTCCAGCGGTTGAACCCCTTTATTGACACAGAGGATGTTCTCAGGGTGGGCGGCAGACTTTATGCCTCAAAATTGCCATTCAGTCAGAAGCACCCTATCCTATTACCAAAAAAATGCCGTCTGACAGAGTTAATCATTGAGCAATTGCATAAGGACTTGCTACATCCTGGTCCTCAACATTTGCTGTCTGTTCTTCAACAAGAATTTTGGATCATCAATGGCAAGGATGTAGTTCGACAACAGTTACACCGGTGCGTCAT
>PNEQ01114541.1:0-12692 GCA_003012365.1 Medauroidea extradentata | reverse complement strand
TAGTAAACACACGTTTGAATGCTGCATTAACTCTCTAAAATTATGCTGTGTTTTATGATATATGGGTTTTCTTTGCCTTCCGCCCGCACTGGAAGTTAGGGTTGCACGTGCTTTGGCGAGTACACACCTCGGGATCCGCGACGGTGTCATGCCTGACGAAACTACCAATGTCCCTTGCAAATTACTTGCTGCTTCACGTTGCGGTGGTGGTGGTTTCCTTGTTACGTGCGTAATTAGCTGTTTTGGTCAGTTAGCTACCAAGTGGGCAGATGTCGCATTAATGTAACCTGCTCAGTTGACTTGGCTGGCTTGGGGTAGCCCTAGGGTGCGTTCCTTACGCTCAGCTAGCCACCGACGATGCTGGCCATCCTGGCTGGTATCGCTATAAGAAGGCCGCGAACGGTCGCTGGAATTGTGTGGGCGGTTGCGCACATGTCAAAGAGTATTGTTCCTTATATTTATTCACACTAAATTCCCTATGCATGAGGATGGTAATCTCGAAGTCCAATCTTGTAAACACAGCCGCAGCGAAGAGTAACATAAGTTTCTTTAAAGTTTTTTTCATTTCTTGTAAGTTTGGAGGTTTTATGGAATAAGTAAAAAAAAAAAGATGTTATATTAGTGCATATTCAGTTTGAGTCAAATTGTAATGTTGACTAACTTAGTTAAGATTTGTATAGGTGATTCGGAATAAAGTGAACACTCAAAAAAACCCTGATTAATTTCTATTTCCTGCAAGTTTATATCTTTCCGCCGATGTAAACACAAATAATGCCACGTGCTTTTATTTACATAGGGTCGTGCAATGTTTACAACTACATTAAACTGCTCCAATAAATTTTAACTTCAATATCTACTCATTAAATGCACGGGGGATGAATGTAAGATATAAAAAAGTAATCTTAGTTATAAATACCTGTGAGTTAATGTCTGGTTTCTGTCCATTGACTAATCTAAACAACACGCGCTATTGCCGTTACAAATCTCGTAAATGATGGCATATTTTATTTGAATTTGTAACGCAAAACCGCCACTACAACAGACATGACACACGCAATTAAATAATTCAAGTTTCGTTCAGTTCTACTGCCACGAACAACGATGTCGCACTTCAGAAACAATAATTAACGTATTTTCTTAACATGTGAAATAAAAAGTATCTTGTTTTTAGTCTGGCAAATGTAAAACATAATATACAGATTACCGATGGTTTCACATCATTTCGGCAATGATACTCAAAGTAATTTCCAATACTTTTGAATGTATATATACTCAAAACGGGCAAACGCACGCAAATGATGCAACCAAATATGCAACTTGGCGGCGAGAACCTAACTCTGATGCCACCTGTTGGTGGAGTTTTGAACTGTCTGAAGCACTGAGCAAGTGATAACGGCCACGGCGACTCGAGGTCGACGATAGCGTCACATAATTCTCGCGCCAATCGAGTCTAATTATAATGTATGTATGAATGTCAATAAGATCATAAGTAAATATTTTGAAGTGTATTATATACAGACAGGTCGAGTTCGTCATATATTCTTTCACTAATGTTGTATTCAAATAGGAAAATACACGGAACTACGTACAATAAATCGCTACCAACCATACAAGCAGTAAAGTAACTCTTGTTAGTGATGATGTATATGCAGAAACGGCTAGTGATTTTTTTCAAAGGTTAAATCTTTAGTGCTCACTTTATTCCGAATGGCCTATAATAGTCCAGTAATAACTTTTGAAAGAAACGTTTTATGCTTGAGGGCAGGTAGTACGAGCCAAAACAAGCACTTTTTAACTGTAAACCCTTAGGCGGAAATGTATCGCCTCCGTAGGGGAGCGCGATGAAAACTCAGCTTATGCAACCCTGCTGCACACCACCTGCTGACACGATTTAGAGTGGAGTGCGCGCAGCAAGATTCGATGTAGCATTGCACCATGCAGATAGAGCATTACACCCGTCAGGTACTGTTGCACAGCAAGCGAAAAATGTGGTGGAACTACATCGTGTTGGTAACACATCCCCTGCCATACATTTAAAGGAATCACTTCAAGGAGACCAGGCAGATCGTTTTGCAAGAAGGCTAGGTATGGCATGGTGCAAACTACATCGAACATTACTGCACGCACTCCACTCTAAATCGTGTCAGCAGGTGGTGTGCGACGGGGTTGCCTAAGTCGAGATTTAACCGCGCTGCCCTACTGAGACGATACATTTCCGCCTACAGGTTTATAGTTAAAAAATGCCTGTTTTGGCTCGTACTACCTGACCTCAAGTGTTGTATCATGAATTAATATACACCCTGTATAGTTCAACACTTTATGATAAAAACTTCAAACTTGATGTCAGAGGATTTTTTTTTCTCCAATAGCAAGAGTTCGTTAAATTCTACAATCATTAAGGAGTGGAAGGAGTCACAATTAAAGCTGTAGAATAGGCTTTTGGAGAGGGAAGAGGAAATGTGGAGCCAGCAAATGCAACAGCAGAAAGAGTGGAAAGAAGAGTTCATCAATCAGCAAGTCAGGATAATGGAAACCATATGTACGACTAACACCAGAGCATTGGAAAATGTTTTGGGGAATGTTTTGAATAGATTTTTTCCTGCACAGGCATCAAATAATTCATCAGGATCCAATTCCAATTCTCAGCAAAGGCATGCCCATACAGTTGTCCAAGAGTTGGAAGATGTAAATTCTGCTCTCATATGACGATGCATAGGACACTGCAATTTTTATACCCCCACTATTATTATTATTTTTTCTGTTGTCTCTTTCTTTTTGCATATAAGTTTGAAATAAAAGAATATTGACATTAATTATGTACTGCCCTCTCTATACTTGACATGTATCATACATGATCACATCTACACATAAAGATATCTTTCTATTCCCTCTATATCAGTACATAATATTTGTAAAAATATGTGTTTACACCATAATATTAAATAACTATCCAATTTTGTGTTGATTGTCACCCTACAGTTGCTAGTCATGCAATTTTACCCGGTACATGATTATTTTTAGCATTTCAAAGAGTATCCATTGTGTGGCTTTGTCATACTGCTACAGAGGACTTTAAATAAAGTTAAAATAGCTTCATTCACTCATTTATTTACATGGAATATAGTACTAGAAGAGAGTTGTCACAAATACATGAAAACATTTACAAACGGTTACTGTTACAAATACACGAGAACAATTACAAGCTGTCATTGATAAATACACGAGAACAATTAGTTGTCACTGTCACAAATACATTACAGCAATTTCAAGTTGTTGCAGATATTTCAAAACATTGGCAGGTTTGATACATAAATTTAGATATTTACATGGGGAAAAAATTACAATATTTCCTTTCGATAGATGCTTCAACTATAGGCCCACTGCTCCCTATATGTTGCTTGAAATAAAAAATGTGAAAACTTAGTAAATTAATTATCCTTCTTGAGTAAAAACTCGCATGGTTTCGTCATATGTCTTGTTTTGATGCTGAACAGATGGCATCGTCACAAAAGTCCATATACAATCTCAGTTATAATCAATAAAGGACAGCGCCAAACTGTGAAACCATGGCATTCCACTTAGAAATCATTTAATATATGTGTTCATATAGAACGTACGAAACATAGTAATTTAATGTTGTGATGCTGTGAGACGTTTTGCTGCACCTGCTGAGTATACAAGTTTACAATTCATACCTACCTTAATACATTTATGACTGTGTCGATAGGTCCTACAATTAAACATGGTGTTCCAACTGTCTAGATATAAACAGAACTAAATAATTTTGAAAATTGTACACATATGCCAATATTTCCCTTTAATTTTAATATAGGTATGTATTAGGTCACGATAGAGTTAAAAATGACACTGTGTCAGCCCTGATTCCAACACAATGAAGTAGCACCAGTGCAACATATGTTTTAACAAGTTGTTTGCTTGGAGTATTGATTATACTTATTGAAGTTATTAATTCTGGTAAGTACACACATAAGTACACAAATAAAATGGACACTTACGACTTGGCATCAACAGTCACATTGGATGATTTGATTATTCAGTCTTTTTTTAATTCTGGGAAAATAAATATCTAAATTGTTATTATAAAGCAAATTCTGACTACTATGCACTTCAGTACTGGTATGAAAATTAAACTATTTAACTTTGTCGAGGTAAAATATAAACACAAAAAAATTGTCTTAACATTTTGCAGCCAAATTATAAGTACACTGTTCAATGTAATGCCTATACTGTAGTGCATGGTTATAAGAATTTCCTTTGTGACAACAAATCCAACATTTTTTGCTCAGAGTGTCAGAAATGTGAAACCTTTAAATATGTTGGGTGATACTGAGCCTTGAATCACAAACCATATTCTCAATTAGATAGAAAAACTGGGTAATCTTATCATCACCAACTAAATTAAAGTTATAAAATAGGTTTTACCCTCACTGCACCATTTGTTTTAACAGTGTATAATTAGCAGCCATATGTGATGTTAAGGCAGCCGAATTACGTCCCCTGCATAAGTTTATTTGGTTGTATCGCCACATTTGGGATTTGGTTGTGGAAGTTCAACCTCCGCTTCTTCAACACATTTCAACCATTGCTGAAGAAAGGTATTCCAGTTCAGTTCCACAATATTATGAAGTACGCAACAGACTGAAACCACCTTTGGCACGAACTTGTAATGAATGTCTGACCTTTTCAGCAAACATCTGAACCTTCCTTACAGACGACCGAATGCATTTTCCACAGCGACTCTTGCTCGGCTATGGTACACATTGAAAGATTCGTTTTCTGCCTGTGTGTTGTCTCTGTGGGCGGTAATGAGCCATTGAAGCATTGGGTAGGCTGGATCTCCTATTATAAACTGTGGAACTCTGACATCACAAACTGCACGGCGTACCTGTAAAGACAAATTCTATAACTGTATTTATTAACATAAAAAATATAAATACAAACACATTAACATAATAATGATTTATTATGCATGTGACAGCATAGTCTGTCTCTTGTAAGGTTTCCAGATTTTGACATTTATCTTCAAGAGACAACTGCCATACAGCTCAATTGTGCTGACCTTAAATCTCTTCTAGCTTCCTGGAAAAACAAGGTCTCTGCAAACCTGTTTACAAACACTTTTTTAGAACAGAAATGTCAAAATCTAGAAACCTTACCTGAAGAGCCAATGCCAGTGGTGGATCCAAAAGTTCACCTCAGTGGGGGTTTAAGTTATTAAATTCCATCAAAAATTTAACTAGGCAAAAAGCTAATGGTGTTACTATGTATTAAATTGGATAAAGTTTCAATATTACTATCAATAAATGTGGTAAATGACAGGTACAGCTTCCTCCCCCCTTCCCATATTCACCATTGGTTCACATAATGTGCTACTTTTCCTTTATAGAAACAAGAAAAATGCTAATTGAACAAATTATTATCATATTCTATACATCTACACTGCAATGAATTTTAAAAAAAGAAAATAAAAAATAAATCCAAACAAATTTGTATTTAATTGTGTTGTTTAGTTTCTCATAGGTATTAGGCTACTGACAATTAGGTATCTACAGTAACACTGCTGGGAATCACACAAAGCATAATTGTATTGGTGATGGAATGTAATGGCAGACAAAGGAAAATTTTCCAAAGGCTTGCTGTACTCAGGATAACTTTTCCCAACCCATGTTTGCTGGAACTGGTTACCATATGAAGAAATTACTTGCAACTAATTAACTAGAGGGCCTATAGTATGCAGGGTTTCTTTCAGGCACCTACCCTTTCCCTCCATCTCCGAGAAATCAGAGCAATAATCTCTTTCCTCCTTTACCCTTGCCAAGAGCAACCAATGTCCTCTCTAACTGCCTGAAAAAAAACACTGATGGTATGTTATATGACATGCCAGAATTATTATATTTTTAACCTTTGGGAGAATCCTTGTAGCATTCTTGAAAATCAGTGAATGTTTCAAAACAATTGCATTGTGATTGGATCCTGGTATTCCACAAAATATGTTCCGGAACCTGTTGAGAAAAAAATTAATGTTAGTAATAACATTGCTATTGTGGGAGTAAAACAAGTTGATAGCACAATAAAAATATATACACATTTCAAATCACAATAGTTTTTTTTTTTTGGAGAAATACAGACTGCAGATCATAACCAGCTACGAAATAACATTTTTGCACTCATCATCAGCAACTCAAAATTTGATTTCGGCTAAATACTGAAGTTCAGTTATGTTTATTTGCCAATTCTTGTACAACAGCATTTTATAAGAACAATGTTTTAATCTCCATGCCTGAATTATTTATCAGTAATGATTTCACTTTAATTCCTTTTACAAAAAACTTTATAGAAAACAATTAGGCCCTACAGTTTCTTATTTACACTCCTACAAAATATAAACTCATTATATACAACACTTTTCTTAGTGTAGCTAAAATATTTAAGGAACCAAGCAACAAAATTTAAACATATAATTCTGGCTATTTATAGGGCATATTGCCTATTTTTACATTTGAATTATATTCCAATTTATGTCATGATATGTAGGTAATATGCTCAATCGTAAATCCATTCATATTTCATAATTTTAAGGGTAAGTCGCTGATTATTTAAGTTGTAAGTATTTATTTGCAGTTACCCGCCTATTAAAGCTATGCCAACACCTATGGGAATGCTAGGAAAGGAAGTAGGCCTACATTTCTTTAAATGCCTGTTTAATGGCACATAACTGAAAGTTTACAATAGACAGTTGTCACAGTATTTGTTTGCCTATTGATCGAAAGAACGAAGTATTGCGACAACTGTCAATGCATTCCGTTCCCTGCCGAACTTCGATAATCAGTAATCAACTCCTGCCCCACTTAATAATTGTCCACAAGTGGCTGATCGTGGGGTAGATGTGAAAAATACAAAGTTATATAAAATAAAACTAGTACTTACAGGCAGCGATGATCCACTAGAGCTTGCAGGACTATTGAGGGCCATTTTTTCCTGTTAATATAATCTCTGTAGCCATTGCTTGGGGGCAATACGGAAATGTGGGTTCCATCAATAGCTCCTATTACTTGTGGCACACCACTTGTCCTTTCGAAACAGTATGTTACCTCCAGGCCCGCACACAGAACTTTTTTTCGGGGGGTGGTGGGGCAAGACTCGAGAGCAGATCCGCAAACAGAAATTTTCGGGGCCGGGGGGGGGGGGAGTGGAAGGGCAAACCTTTAGAGTACAATTTGTAAAATTTGGTCAAAAGTTTGGTATAACACTGTAAACTATGCTTTATTTTCAGACTTAGCTGTGCTTGACACTGAAAGACACTAACAATCATGGACATTTAATTAAACAAATGCAAACTTAGATGTTCATATAAAAATATTCATATGAATGGTTGATCACTAAAAACAATGACCTTTTCTTCCCCTATATCAGTTAAATTATGTGCTGCACTATGTTTCCTTCTCGTACAATGTCATTTTCGAAGAGACATAAAGTCCCAATAATAAAAATTTGTATGTCCTTGGCTTTGACAAAATAAAAATATAAGTTAAATAATTATCACATTGACAATTTTAAATTAAAATCTTATCTTTTCTTTCCTCCTTGGATTTCAGCTGGGAATTTGTATGTCTTTTCAGGTTTCCAACAGTTCACCAAGAGTTTAAATTTGACCTTTTCAGGAATATTATTGTTACAAGTTGCGGGCTAGGTACGTTTGGGGATGGAGGTCTTTGATAAAATAAAGAAAATAAAACTAACCTAGTTTATTTACAACTGTATATACAAAAACACCTATGTCTATAATGATTTACCACAATAAATGTCAAACAGAACAAATAACTACTATTTACATAAAGGAAAAAAAACTTCTGCATAAGTTCTCTGTATGTGGAAAGGTTACTAGTCAGTCACAATGGTGGATTCAATGAAAGAATACCGAAGAATCTTTTCTGGCCTAGAAACACCTTCTTCCTACTGCTTGCTGCGGTCACACTCGCTGGACACCGTCGAACACTCGTCACTATCACTTGACATCGCACCAGGCACCTGCCAGCCAAAACTCTCTCGCTCCTGCTGCAGCTCCCGTCTCTGTTCTCCAACCTCCTGGAAAGGCGTCGCTTCAAAGTCAAGCACCACCCCGAGAGATAATTAAGGAACAGGAACATTCCAGATCACGATATCTCCCTCGGTTACCCGATATTGGGTGCAGGTGGTCGCCACCGTGGGCGACACAATGCACACAATACACTGTTTAGCTGCAGAATGCAGACACTCGCGCAAATAATGTAACCTTAGCATCATGAGGGTAGTGGTGTGTGGGGAAGGGAGAGATAATTCTGCCAGTTGTAACTTGAGTGGGGGTCTCGGGTGGTTCGCTCCACGCTCGCCATCTGACCCTGACCAAGGAGAATAGAAGAAATATATTTCACTCCTGTTACAAGTTTTTACTTACGCTCAAATTTCAAGCAACGAACATTTATTTTAAAACCAGTCATGCAGCAACTGACTGCGATTTTTTTCGTTGTATAATGTACTGTCATACTCGTACAAAATTGCAATCCAGTATAAACTCAAACATTTCGGGGGGGGGGGGGGCTCGGGCCCAGCGCCCCCCTCCCTCCTGTGTGCGGCCCTGGTTACCTCACGAGCTTGCACATCATCTGGTATATTTATAAACTGAGATCTTAATATTTTATTAATGGCTTCGGTAACATTATACACACACAAATGTACTGTGGCTTTTGAAACACCAAATTGGTGGGCAACAATACTGTATTCACAACAACTGCATAATTTATACAGTGCAATTGCCACTTTCTTTTCTGGGGAAAGTCCATAACCATCACTGTGCTTTGTCTTCAACTCTTCCCTCAAACTGTCACAAATAAACATGAATGTTTCATATTTCATTCGGAAACATTCGACCCAGACATCTTCCCTGAAGTTATTTTGAACAATTCGTTCCCATCAATCTGAGGTTCTTACAAAACTATGTGTACTTCTTGTTCTAAATGATAGGCTGGCAAAGACAGTACCTTCCTGAACCGAACTTATTATCTGTTTCAATCGTCTGTGTCGTCGCCTGACAAATTTCTTTCGCAAATTACGTCGCCTCTTGTAGATTTCATTCACTGTGACAGAAAAAAAACGTAATTGCATTGAGAAATAGTCTGCAAAAATGCATTGAAAACAATGAAAGTAATAATCGACTTTAACACTTTTCCCGATTCCATTGTAAACAAATGTACATACGAGAAGAATCAAAACAAACATGCGAACATGTTTGTTTTCTGTGTGTCATTTATTCCCTAGTTCACGCTGTCGTCGATAGATGTCTCTGGAAAGTTTTCAGCAGGGGCGTCATTTGTGTCTACAGGGGGGGGGGGGCAAATGCCCCACCCCCTGGATTTGGAATTTTTGTGTATAAATATATTTTTTGTATTTTTAAATGTAAATAATGCTAGCTTAAGGATATAAAACTGAAGTTTTATTATTAAAGTATCTAATTTATACATGCTTAATTAATAAAAAAGATGCAACAAGGTCACTGTCGTCAGAAAACAAAATATTGCCCCTCCCCCCTGGAAAAACCTGAAATGACGCCCCTGGTTTTCAGTCTGGGTTCACTCCAACTTCGCGCCTGTTTGTATGTCAATCCGGATTGGAAAGGTTTACTTTAAACGCGCTTGAGGTACTTCGTCGCTCCTACTTCGATCAATGTCGACTCCACTCCGAGTTCAGTCCACTCTACTATTTCAGTATAACTGCGGTCATTGTCAGTACTATGCCTTAGACCTGTCAAATTAATTTTTTAGTATAATCTTCAAACCAAGTTACAGTAATTATCAAGCAGGCGTACATCATATTTCCAAGAAGTAAAAGTTTTATATTCCTGTAGCAATTTGGTAAAGTCCACTCTTCCAATGCCATGTGTCACTACAAAACAAAGTGATTGCATGTGTTGCAAACATTATATGTAATGGTAATAATAACTTATTGGTTTTTAAGCCCAACCACAATCTCAACTGTATCATATCACTGAAATCTTGTCTGTCACTGTAACAATATATTCATTTGCAGACTTGCTCAATTAATACAATAAGCTACTTGACTAGTTTTTACACAAAATAAAAAATGTATTAGAACATGAAGTAAGCTAAAGTAGAGTGAAATTCAAGAGGGAGAATAATCCTCGCATAGCTTGAGGGGTGGTAGGGCTGTAGAGGAGTTGTATAGCAATAGTCAAGAAGGGGGAGAGAATGTGTGAGGGAGGGTTTGGTAGGTAATAATATCCGAGATGCTGAAAACGTAGGTAGGTACCATTATATGCACTCAAAGACGCCACAATCGTGACAGTAACAGCTGCAATACAGTTGCATGAACATATTGACATTGCATATATGTAATATCAGATCATGTGGTGTTACAGAGAAATGTGTAATGAAAAGAAGCTTTGTGCTGCCCTTCTATTAAAATTGTTTTATGTTACCTACCCCATCTTTGTTATTTTAAGATTGATGAAGAACAAACCAGGAACTAACTACATTTTACTTCAACCAACGTGTGAATGAATTGTTCACAAATCACAACACAGAAAAATTATGATCAGCATAACTGCAAATAATATTATAGTTATTGCAATGAAAACACAGAACAATTTAAGAGACTTGTGGTACAACAATTGGTTCGTTATAACATTTAATCATACTGACTTTGTCAACGAGCTTAGGTCTCTACTGCGGGGATGAGGAAGGTTCAAACAACCCACCCTGGCAGGCGAGTACATTACACACATACATTAAACACAATAAATTATGGAATTTCCATTCAAATAAATACAAAATATAGGGAATAGCAGTTTTTCCCAGTGATACACCAATTTAAATAGGAGGCGCCTTAATGAGGATTTATCCCCTCGTAACCTATGTCAGTCACAAACTTAACATGTATTGCCTTAACAGTCGGTAGACACTTATCAGTTATGTGAAAGTTATTGTCCGCCTCACTACCCGATTGACAGACTTGTCTATATTCGTCTTCATTTGTTGTTTCGTTCTGCATTTGTGTGGGGTAGTAAATGATTTTACTGTACTATCCTGCAACATAGCACCTTCCCGATTGTCCTATAAACTGTTGCCGCCATAACACCTGTTGCTGCACTCGCTCATCTAATTACCTCATAAAGTGGTATTTTGGTAATTTCCTCCAAACTTAAAAGACACTAAAAACCTGTTCCCGGCATTGACTGCATAACTTTTCACTTTTGCACTGGACATTCCATGTGTTCATTTTTGTCGGCTGTAAAATTATAAGTTGTGTTATACTGTTACTCGCTATTAGAATGTACACATGCTTCCCGGCTGATGTTTTTACTCTAGACGTTACACACTTACAAGAGACAGCAATGCATGTGACTAGAGCGATCAGCGCCGGCAGACTGAACTACCACACCCCTTTCGCCACCTCGCTTGCGACGGAATGGACTTGCCCTCCCCGTTTTCATCCTCTGTACATAGCCTTGGATTAGTTTCTAATTTATAAGTAGGCCTACCTTCATGCTGAATCACAATAATAATTTATAATGCCATGGCACAAACACTGCCATCTTCAGCATCTTTCGCTTAATTAAATCTTGTACTGAAATACATAACGGTTAGTATACTAAATTCACAAATATTGTCTTGTATATAATTTCACAATTCCACAACTGGTGACACGTCATCTTCAGGAAGCTGCAGTTCAGACCTAACTGGTTCTTGTCAGTTGTAGTAGGCATACAGTCAAGTCTCTGGTTACCATCTTCTTATAACTCAGTGTTGAAATAATACTTGCTAATCCAGATGGAATGCTCTCAGAGTTATGAAAATATTCTGATGGCAGTTTTTCCTGAAACAGTTAAGTCATCTTAGTAAAACAACACATGAAATAATTAGTTTAATAGACACATTATTTTAGCTGACAAACACTGTGACCATAGATAAAACTTAGTTTATTCTCCAAAAACAAGTTTCCTTATCGCACCTAACAACTTTGATACAAATTAGGTAACTGTCTGGTGGCAAGCTATAGTCTCTTCCTCAAACACACACCAAACCTCTCCTAAACCATCTCACCTTCCACTGTTACCAACTCCTCTCAAATCTAATTTCACTTTTAATTACCTCGACCCAGGCCAAGGAAGTGATGCAACCAACACGGGAATTGAGCTACACGAACGTCGATGAAACCAAGTTTCAAAAAACAGTCTCCCCACATTTCACCAAACAGCCAACTGCTCAAAATTCGCGTGTTGATGGTCAGTGTAATTGGTGTGGGTATCATCACATTAAGGATCTTATGAAATGTCCTGCAAGAGGAAAAGAATGTTCAGTATGTGGGCGTAAGAACCATTTCGCAAAAGTATGCAGGTCTCGCACAAAAGTGAAACCTCAAAATTCCCAACTAAGTGAGGTGAAAGATGGGGATAAGTATACTAACAAAAGTGCAGATAGACAAATGGAAGACTATTACTGTAGCACAGTGTATACCACAGACACAGAAAACAAAGTGATCGCGACAGTGTGCTGGACGGAAACATTGAGGTTAGAAAATTCAGTTGATGTAACCTTCAAATTAGATACTGGTGCGTGTGTAAACATACTACCTCTGAAAACATTTTCCCTGTTGCAACAACGTGCCCCCAGAACAGT